>OOFE01035796.1:0-20045 GCA_900323365.1 Monocentris japonica | reverse complement strand
TCAGAGAGACAGACAGCAACAGGGAAAGAGTCAGAGAGAGAAGAGACAGAAACACTGGGATGGACACACACACACACAAATACGTACATACACACAAAACACAATGAGACATAAAGAATATGAAAAATGATAATGTCATTGTGCTGAGGAGCACAGCAGCAGGCAGGAAGAGAGAGAGAGAGAGAGAGAGAGAGAGGTAGGCAAGAGAGAGGGAGGAGAGGGAGAATCTGTGTGGGTTGACGTTTTCTCTATCTGGTGCTATGGTAACCTACAGAGCTGCAGCTTATCGTGCTGAGAGAGAAGAGAAGAGAAGAGAAGAGAAGAGAAGAGAGGAGAAGAGAATGTAAGACCAATTTAATGGTCAAAATAAAAAATCTTGCAAAACCAGCCTTTCTGATTGAACATAGCTTATGAAAGTTATGTATTAATATAATGCAGCGCAAAGAAACCTGTCACTGCAAGTGAAAAAAGAAGACCTCTAATGACTGCATTTACAACATTTAATACTTTTTAAGGCCTTAAATTCAACATATTTCTGGTTGAAAAGTGAAACACACTGAAGTGAGTAACTTTGGGTGTCCTCATATTCTCACAAACTCTGTACAGTCTGATTTTCTAACTGCTGAAATGAACAATGGAATTTCATAAACCTAGAGGAAAAACACACTGTGCCAGATAGTTTGGTGACTTAATTTATCACGCTCACCAGTAAATGTAGCTGATATAAATGGGTTTGGAAGTTTTGGTGGCCAATGATAATAAATGTGGGGACTTTAGGTTTTTCTGAATTGACGCCCCTGAATCCATATTATTGTGCATTTTTGATTGCCTGTTGATTCTTAACATACAGACTGTTACAAAGCAAGAAGCAATAACTTGATCAAAAGAGAATGGCAGCCATGCTAGATAATTTGCTCTTAATAATGTACATTTTACATTGCTGCATTTTCTGCTCTTTATTGCAATATTCTTGCCATTAGGTAGAAAGTCAATTCACAAATCCTCAGTTAAAATGAACAACATTCTACTATACATCTACTGAGCCAGTGTCTCTTACGGCCAATTGTGAGTGAGCTGACCAACAGAAAGAGAGTAAATCAGTTTGCGTACTGGACAATAGATTATTTTATTTATATCTGTACTGACAAACATTATGAATTAACATCGACCAAGAGAAAAGGAATTTATATTGTATTAACCAATATAAATTGAGTTTAATTCTTTCTTCCTGTCAGTGTACAATGTTTGAGTGGAGACACAGTACCTACTAGGTTTCCATTCACCCAAATTTGAGTACAAAAGCAATGTAACACACGCACAAAACATTTCAACATGCCTAATGGAAACTGTGGCTTTCTGTATATCAAATGAAATAAAACTTTTTTGCTTGGGGGTGGATTTATTTTTAGTTAATCGTTTCATGTTGTGACATTTGATGATATAAACAAAGAGAAACTACAAGGCTATATCCACAACAGTCCTTTGTTCCGCAGCCCACATGCATTAGACTCGGCCTAGAGTGCAATGCAGCAAAACAAATAGAATATGATTCAACCTTATGAAATAAGCTGAGCCCTTTGCTGACCATCCACTGGAGGCCATCCACTGGAATTCAGTGTGTCACGCACGTTGGGTAGACCATGTGCCAAGTGATTGCACAAACAACACACTGAGCGTACAAAATATTAGGAACCCCTTCCAACTGTTGAATTGCACCCCATTCTGCACAATCCATGGCCACAATTGACAAGAGGACTAAAAAAAACATCTTTAACCCTCACCTTCATCTCCATCTGCCCTCGATGACTGAAGTATATTTAAATGGGTAAAAGCAATAAGGAATCACAGCTTTTACCTGGATTCAGCTGGTCAGCCCTAATGTTTTGTCCTCTCTGTGTATATCGTCCCTCGAATCCTGGCAACATGTTCTAATCATCATATAGCAGATCAGGCAACATAAATTTACCTAACTCTGAAGCATCAGAACCAAAAAATGTATGAGTCTAAAAATGCAGATTCTCGCTTCTATAAATGAGTCCTTGCTCTGAACTGTGACATTGAATTTGACACATATTGGTCATTTGTTGAAGTAGCGCAATCTCCATTTTGCTTTTGCAGGGCAGAACTCAGAGATTTAGAAGGGCTGCTGCCAATGTATCATAGATTAACAGGCCTACACATTGTTCCATACTAGAAACAGTGTGAACCTCATCATTTAAGTTTGACAATCTCAATTTCAGCGCATTCTTTTTAGGCATGACATCATTACATAATGCTGTTTTCTTGATCTATGACAGATGAAAGTAAACGCATTTGACACACGAATAATATGTTTGAGTGTTGCCAAATGGATGTAAGATTCTCTCTTCTTGCTCTACCTTTCTTTCTTTCTTGCTCTACCCTTTGTTCTCTCTATCTGTCTATCACTCTCACACTTTCTCTCCCTCCATCTCTCTCTCTGCTCATTTCTCACAGTTTCATAATCCTACTGAGGATGACGCAACCATACAGTAACAATACACAGACAAGCAAACAGATACACACACACAGTTTTTCTGAAACCAGACTTATGAAATATTTTGAGTACATTTAGACTTGATTCATTCACTCACAAAAAACTGTCCTTCTGTCTTCCAGTTTGTCTGTCTGTCTGCTTGTATGTCTGTTTTAACCTGTCTGTGTATGTAGGCCAGGGTGCCCCAGTTGTCACAGGACCTACTTTAATGTGATTGGTTTAATCAAGCCGTCCTCAGCACCAGAATCGTATCCCTCCACCCTGAAAGACCTAGTCCCTGACCTCACCGTTCAATGAGAGAAAAAAAGATGTTCTCAATATGTCCTGCAGAAATCATGACGCTTCAAAAAGTCAGCGTTCCAGGAATGAAGGGAAAACAGCTGTGATAAGCATGAATTTTGGACATTTTGCAATGCGTGATTAATGGTTTTACTTGGTCCCGGGACAATGAAAGAAACAGGGTGATGATTATATACCTGTGCAGGACAACATCATGTCAATTGAGTAATACAAAAATAGTTTCAGCAGGAATCCTCGAGGCCAAGCCAGCCCAGATATGCACAAAACATACTGTACAGAAGGAAAAACCTGCAGTTTCAGCAAGGCATATAGGGAGCGCCTGGTTTACCTCATGTTGCATGTTAGTAAACCATAATCCTTCCCCATATTTCCCACCAATGCAGTCTACTTAGCAAGTGTTTAAATTGTCACCAGCATACTATATTCTATTTTCTTACTTTGTTGTTTTATTGTTTTATTATTTCTAATGCTTTTATTGCTTATTTGTTATTCCATTGGTGTGCTTGTATTTTTTCCCTGCTAAATCCTATTACTTTTGATGCTGCAATGACCAAATTTCCACTCAGGGATGAATAAAGTTTGATCTTGTCTCACCTTAGGTGGTGTTTAAACTGTAGGACCCTTTTTAAGTGATGGGCAGATGAAATCAAACTCACCTCAGCGAAGCAGTTCCAATATTTGAAACTGCTTTAGAATCTATTAACTGAGGTCAGCTAGCCACCGCTATATCCCATTGCCAATTAAATTGCTGAAGCCCCAAAAGGATGTTCAATAAACTAATGTTACCAGGCAACAAATACAGTTCCAGTCTCTATGCAGAGTTTTGTATGATATTGCTTAGCAACTAGATTTGGTTGCAGGAAGTAAAAACTGCCCCCTCAGTGTTGCACAAGTGTGTTACATTTTTGGTCTATGGGCATCTCTTAAAACCAGATCCAGAACCAGATGATCATTTTCAGAAATCTATCCATGATAACAGACTGGATAATCATCTAGATATAAATACATACAGACAGTGACATTACCTGGACATAGAATCACATCCTCTATACAGGAGACTGTTGATCTGCCTGCTGAAAGGGAATCCATGGTATACATATCATAGACCAACTACTGTCCTGAAGCCAAACAACAACTAAATAAATAGATCTACAACTACTAATGGATTTATCTTCTTCAGCAAAATCACATAAGAAATGTTGCCTCTTTTCCTTTGGGCCTCAGAGAAACTTTTGTCATCCTAAGTGTCCAATCCGAAATCCCTCCCCTTGTGCTGGTGTGCTGAGTGGGGGTTCTTTTTGTGGGGACAAATGTTGAACGCCTGGCTCCCCCAGATCACTGTCACACTGAACGGAGATCAAATTATGCAACTATCTGCGCTGTGTCTAACACATTTGTAGCCATTTGTAGCCGTAATGGCTACAAATGTGTTACCTATGCCACATCCCAGCAGGAAAGTGAACATATTAAGAGGATACAGGATGAATGCCAGATGGAGGATTTCTGCAATGGCTGAATCAGTGTGTATTGTGTTCTGATCATGACCCTGGACTTGATTGTGACCAGTTGGAACAGATCCAAAAAAAACAGCATTGTTACATGGCACTGTGTGTGTGTATGTGTGTGTGTGTGTGTGTGTGTGTGTGTGTGCGTGTTTGAATCAGATGGCATGTTCCCATCTAATATTGTTATGTAATTAATAGACAAACATGATTTCAACATCATCAAAAAGTATTAATACGGTACCAGTATTAAAATCATACTGGTTCAAATGGTTTATTTGCAATACTGGTTCTAAAACGGGAGTTATTTCAATACTTTTTGTAATGGTAATGGACAGATAGTTACAGCATGATGCTCCATGAGTTTCACATTTGTTTCAACTTTGTTAAAGATTTGTTTTTCATTTGCAATTTTTGTAAACACTGACTTAAGACAGACCTGTAATTTGTGTTTGCTAGTTTTAAAAACCATTAAACATTATTAACAAACAAGCCAAGTTCTTCATGATCATATATGACTATACCCTAAATAATCGTCCAATAAAGATTGTATGCTTGATGGGGAAGCTTTAGACGTGGAAGACAAGTGGGGTCACTAGGCTAGTGGCCAAAATCCTAAATATCCATCCCTGGTACCAAAGCAGAATCTAACCAAACCTACCAGTCAGCCAAAGTAAAGTCCCCCCCCCAACTATGAGAGATATTGAGGCTTACCAGGGCTCCGAATCCCATAGCTTTGGGGCATCCCAGTGAGTCCGTGGGCTAAGGTGAATAACATGTACTTGCAATGTTGTATGTCTCCTTCAGTCTCATCCCTCTTTCTCTGCCATCTTTCCTTCCACTGTTCTGTCTAATGAATCAGAAATGAAGTCCAAAGCTTTATATCTTCAGTAGACAGAGCTGTGAAGATGAGATGTTTCCTCCTACGCAGGCAGGCAGCAGCTCTACACCCAAACACTACTGACTGTACTTTAATGTCATGGAATATCTGATTAACTCTCACTGATGGCAAACTGTAACCCTGTAGCCACCGTCTGAGCTGTTACCTGATATTTTCATAAGATCCAATGGATTTATATCTGTAGTGGGGAGATTTCTTCAGAGTTAATATTTTCCTGTTTGTACAGCCAGGCAGTAGCTCTCTAGTCTCAAAAATGATGGAATAGCTATATCTTCATAATAATATCAGATTCACAATCCACAGCTAGGTAGAGCACACTATATCAAAAAAACTGTAAGGGCTGTCATGTTAGTGAACCTTGTTAGGGTTGACAGGGCACCAGGTGAAGCAGATCCCCATTCAATGAGTGAGTCACAGTAACGTCAGACTGGTTGGAATAAAAAAAAAATATTAAAAAATAATAAATGTGAAGATTGGAATGAAAATGTCTCCACTCACCAGGAGTGTGTGGTGACAGTGCCTCTTAAAAAAAATACTATCCAAAAATGTATGACAAGTTCAGTAAATCAGAAAATATGATAGAGGATTACATTTTCATTTGCTTCCACTATGAACCTACAGCGAAATCCAAGGTAATATAACTAGTACTACAAATGCTGCTGACAGGAGCAGGGTTACTGTACTTTTGCAATCTTTAGGAGTTCTTATTTATTTTTCATATTTGATTTTCATTTCAATTAAGTGTCAGTTAGTTGTCCGTTTGCATTTGTTGGTTTGGTTTGGTATTTAAGTTATCTTTTTCTTATTTTATATAAATGTTCAGTTTTAGTTTAGTTTTAATTTTGTCATGTCAGTTGTCTTGCCTGTATGGAGTGTGTTGGTAGCAAGTATTTTTAGTAGGTTACATATTGACCTAAGTTTTGGAGGCAGACATTTAAATTTGTTTGCAAATTTTGTTATTTCAGTCTACTAAAACGTGCTTTTTGTTCTTAATTGTAGTATTATTTGTTTTGGCAACCTATGAGGTGTATGTTGTTTTTTTTTTTACCTGTGATGATTCCTCTACCTTAAAATGAACGTTTTTTTAATTTTCCTTCTCGATCATGTAACCAGCTGTACAGGCTTTGCAGAAGCAGTCTAGCGCCCCCTAGCGGCTGTGTTGGGATAACACCGCGTAATTCCATCGCTCTAACATAGCCTGACTTGCTGCTGTCAACATTGCAAACATCATAGGCACTTTTAATGAGGCAGGAAAAATAAATCTTTCGAGGAGAAAGAACAAAATAATTGTCAGAAAAAAGAAGACGACTATTGATAGCCTCAATCAATCGATTGAGACAGATGTCAAGGCAGACAGTTCATATCTGGTGAGTCATTTTCAATAGGTAACTTTATAACGTTAGACTTCCAAATACAAAGCTTATAAGAGAAATATTATCCAACTTGAGAGAAAGAAACGTCTGAATGATTGCTGGCATATATAACATCTACTGCTTTCATTGCTTTGCAATGCAAAAAAAGCATCACGGAGTTGATTACACAGCTGTTGATTTACCCAGCGTTGCCTAACGTTAGCTTAGCTAACTAGCTAGCAAGATTGGTAAAGGCATTAAGATAACTATGGCGTTACTTCCCAAAACTTTGACGTATTGACATTTTTTTCAACACAAGCAGCTGGCACATTATTGTTTTAAAGAGCGTTAAAGATAAACTGAAATGGGTGTAAATCGCTCACATAGCCTGTAGAAGGAAGGGCTGGTCCTCCAGTAACCGCGTAGAGGATGGTTGGTATGGTATTTGTAACGCTCCTGCAAAGGGTCTGTTGGCTTGGTGTTCGTACAAGACAAGCTACAAGGCCAAACCAAGTACATTACTCAGTCATTATTATGCTACCATAAGTCTTTTTTGAACTGTTTGAGTTTTGAAGTTGTTCGTGTTTTAGTCTTTTTAGTTTAGAGCTTGTGGTGTTTTCAACTGGACATACAAATACTGGATATTTGACTATCAGCATTTCAATCACTTGTCTGAAGTGAGTGCGGACTATTTATTTATAATCAGGGGATGAATGAATCAGGGAGAACAGTTTTTGCTGAATATCACTAGCTTCCTCAACCAATGATATGAACAAGGGGTCAGAAAACAATACTGTTCTTGTGCACAATTTTATGAAACATGAGTCTAAGAAACTACCTTTACAGTTCTATAACTTTCCATCCAGGGAGGTCCTTACTAATGATAATAATAACGTGTGTTCGTAGGCACCTCAGTCTGAAAATCTCTGAATGTCACTGAATGTAACGTTTTGTTTTTAGAAATTGAACTTTTCTTACAGGTCAGGTTTTGCTGTGTCAATGCTCTGAAAAGATTAGAAAGCACAGCTTTGCTCCAAACCATGCCTCACAAAATACATCAGGAAGAAAAGGCACTCCAGAAGGGGTGGTTTACCACTTAGCACTTCAGGGAAAACGCTTGCCTGTAGAAGACATTTTTTTTTTAAGTTTTAAAAGTGCCTGAAAGTGTATGAGTTGCCCTCAGGTGGTTGGGCCTGTAGGACTCCCCAGGCGGGGGAGCAGCCGAGCAGAAAGCCTGATCCCCCTCGGTGCAGCGCTTAGTCCTAGAGGCATGGAGGAGCAGGCTGTTGCCTGACCTGAGGTTACTAATGGAGGTTTGGGGACATCCTGGTGGCTCAGCAGGGACACACTCGCAGCATCATGAGTTTGAATCCAACTCATGACCTTTGTTGCTTGTCATCTCCCTGTACCATCTTTCCAAAGCAGAAATACCGTAAAAGTAGTAACAATAACAATCAGAAGTTCGGGAGTGAGCAATTAGTTGAGTGGTGGTGGAGCTCAGTATGTTCCCCAGCCCACTTGTTAACTCACATAAGATCATCTTTCCACAGCAGTTCAGCTCTTTAAATAGAGCTGATATTAAAATTGAGATCAGGGTGCCACATACATACATAAAGATTCCCCCATACGTAAATGGCAGTGAAATTGAGAAGAGGCCACTAGCAATTGTCCATCTGTCTTTCTAGGTTACAGTAGAAAACAGACAGACACGCTCCTCCATATGCAGGAACAGTAGCAATAGCAGTTCTGGACTAGTGGGACAGCATGATGCTGCACAGCTATGGCTGATACAGGAAAATAGATGGAACGTAATGCAATTAATACTCCTCCTATGCAGATACAGTAGACAAGCCTAGCCGTCAGCTGTAACCATAGCCCTATAGACTAATACATCTCATATATTCCCCAGTAATTACTATATTTCAGTCATTCTAAATTGGCTCCTATATTTCCTTACAGCCTGGCAGCCCTAGACTAAGCCTCGGCTTTAGCCTTTGCCGCACTAATACTGTAAAATACATGTAGTGTAATGCTATCGATGTGATTAATATAGGCTTCATACAGTAATACCTAACACCCTCTAATGCCACGCAGCATGCAGACAATCTCTCTCCCACACACACATACACACACACACAACACAATGTGCCAAAGCCCAAAGTAACCTCTGTTTACCTGCTATCAGTATCCCAAGATTCACAGTGTTGGCAAGGACAAGTGACTGGGAAAAACCGAGAGAGACAGAGAAAGTGGTGTGGGGCTCTTGCTGTCAAATTCCCTTCTTCAGGAATCCTTCCTTTCCTCTCCCTTCAGCCGGCTTCTTCCTACACACCAGCTTTCATCTTTCCAGTAAAGAGAGCAGGAAGAGAGCGAAGGAGCCAATATTTAAATAATCAGCATTCCTCTTGCATGTTTTTGTTTTCTTCCAGATTTCTCTATAGTCTCCCGGGAAAGCAGGAGCACCAGTGATACACTGCCGCGCGCTCCGCTGCAGGAGTCCAAACGTCAATCATGCAGGTAACCTAGGGAACCACTGAACCCGCCCCTAGCTACTGCTGATTGGTTGGCAGACAGAGAACCAGAAGTCAGAAGTCGTCACAGATACTCAGATGGATACCAAGAGCTCTGGTGGGATCATGTACAGAGCCAAATAAGCAGTAGAGGATTGCAGTACTTGTAAACTCTCCCTCTCTCTCTCTCCCTCTCTCTCTCCCTGTTTCTCTCTCATGCTCTCCCCATCTCTGACTTCAGAGTCTGCTGCTTTATTTTACAGTTGCTTAGCAACAGACTGGTGTGTGTATGTGTGTGTGTGTGTGTGTGTTTTGCAGAGAGGAAGAAGAGATGTGGGAGAAGGAAAGCAGTTCAAGTGCTCATCTCTCTATCTCTCTCTCACCCTCGTTCTCTCTCTCTGTCAGCGGTGTGGATAGGTGTTGAATATTTCAGCTCTCGGCAGCAGTCTGTCTCAGTATTATGGAGTCTGTTTTTGCTTCAGAGAGGCCTACTAGGCTGTTATATGCACCACCAGGGGTTAGTTAATGAGGAATGAGAGGGGATGGCACAACTCACAAACTACATCCCCTCAAGAGACTACAAAATTAAAGGTGAGATTGAGGGGGAAAGCAACATCTCCTTTGTGAGTTTTAGTTTCAATAGTACATATCTCTGTCGTTATCCTCTCAAAATGTACTAACACACTGTGCTGGAAGTCTTAAAGGTTGCACACTGCAACACCCTGTCCAGGTTGTTTTGTTGCTTCAGCCCAGTGCATGCTGGGATAGGCTTCAGCCCCCCGTGACCCGGGTAATAAGTGGGTAGGGAAAATGAATCAGAATCAGAATCAAACTTATTGGCCAAGTACAGTACATTCGCACATACAAGGAATTTGACTTGGTGACGTTGGTGTATTAAAAAACTCAAGTCAGACAGACACATCAATCAAATAAAGTCACTCAAATAATCAATATATACATATATACAATGAAATATATAAATAAGTAAGTGTGTGTGTCTCTGGAGGGGGGGTGTTGTATGTCCGAATGAATGAATGGTTCTGCATTGCTGCTATACCTTAAAATCCTAATTGTTAAACTATAGTTAGAATAAACTAGTAGTTTAAAAGAGTGTTTTGTTTTCAGCACCTTTGCTGCATTGTGGAGAAGTTGCCACAACTCTCAATATGACTTTAAGGCTGAAGGTACACACTGCTGTCAGCAAGGGGCTAGCGTTGTCCAAGAAGAGAGTAGGACTCAAATGCAAGAAGAACGTTACATTTTGAAGGTTAAGATGAATAGTTTGTTGTTGTTTTTTTTAATAGTTTTAAGTTTGTTTTTGGAACTGTGTAATTATATTCACTCCAAGTCTTTCTTGCATATATTCAATGAAAGATTGGTGTGTATACTTTATTAAGTGTGTATATTGTGGTCAGCTTACTGGAGAAGACCAATCTTAGAGAGTATCCTGTCCCAGTCTACATCCGACATCTCTAGAGAGCTCAAAGACAACAATGTTGAACTTGCTCGAAATAGAAATGCATACAAATTTGTGTATACTTGATGTAGCTTTGTATTGTTTGTTTAGTTACACTGAATGCCAGTGGGGGCACATTAAGATTAAAGAGGTATCCATAACCTAGGGAAACCAGAAATAGCGTTGACAAAAGCTCAGAGAACAACAACAACAGCAGCAATGGCTGCGGTGAAAGAGCCACAAAGGCAGCTGAGGAAACATGAGGATTTAGAAACCATTTGATCGGTCATAGTGGTGCAGGTGTTCTCTAACAATCTCAGCAAGCCGAGCCTTGAAATGATTCATTTTTACCACAAGATGTTAGCATGGAGATGGAAACAGAGGCAGTGAACTGGAAAAGGAAATGGAAATGCTTTTCCACAAGGAAACCAATCATGTGATGCTTTAGACCTTTTTCAGTCACGCAGTAGGGGCTGGTGTCTGAAGCCAATGTGGCGTTTGGTTTTTTTTTTCAAATGTGTGCTTTTGTCCGTATGAACCTGCTGAAATTCATTTCCACAGCAAGTATACCGTGGCCTTAAGTTCATTGAGAATCAGAGCAGCCCAGAGCTCTTCCTGGCTCGGTTAGCGAGCGAACTTTGCATGCCTCCACCCTACCTCATCCTTGCATGCTACTCTACTAAATGCTGATAAAACAGACCCTAGGCCCTGATCATTTATCAAGATATACAATCACGCATTACTCCTTTGTCTTCTAACAGAAAATCCTCCTCCAGAAACCTTTTGATCTTTGATTCAGTCCTCAAGTTTGACAAACCCATCAACTTAGTAGTGACAGCCAGCATTTTTCAGCTTAGGACCATCTCCAAAATTAAAACCTTTCTCTCTGTCCAAGATCTGGAGAAAGTCATCCACGCCTTTATTTCCTCCTGGCTGGCCTATTGTTACTCCCTTGTCATTAGTCACCTGTCCTTGTACTGTCTACAGCTAGCACAGAACGCTGCTGCTCGGCGTTTGACTGGCTCCAGGAAAAGAGACCACATCGCTCCTGTATTAGCTTCCCTTCATTGGCTCCCGGTTTTCTTCAGAATCGACTTTAAGATTCTGTTGCTTGTTTGGTGGCTTTAAATGGGCTGGCTTCTTCTTACATTTCCGACCTACACCCCTATTCGACCCCTAGGCCCCTTAGGTCAGCTGATAGAGACCTCTTAGCTGTACCATGGTCTAGGCTGAAGCTTAACGAAGATCGGGTGTTTGAGGTTTGTATTTGTCTGTTTCTGTTCTTGTTTTTGCATGTTAATACTTGTACAGCGCTTTGGTCAACCTTGGTTGTTTTTAAATGTGCTTTATAAATGAACTTTATTTGACCCAACTCCTCCCCTCCACCCGAGCACCTATACAGCGCTAGCATACTTCATATTCAGACAGTTGCACTCATTCCCATCTGGGAGTTGCCTAGTACAACCACGGTCGTCTACTGTTGGCCACTGAGCAGGTTCACTGGGGCAGCTGGGGGGTTGGTGTGTCAGTAGACCTCGGCTTGTACTATTAGATGAGTCACACCTTTTTCACTCTGCGGCTTGTATCTTGTTTTAGTGCATAACTTGATGTACAAACTAAGAACTGTCAGCATTAGTCAGCATTAGTGAGAAATCCCCTACACAAGCTCTAAGTTGATTTGTAGAACTTGTCCACATCTTCTGAACCAGTATGCATGTGATGTTGATTTAATTCTGATATTTATTGCTGCTGTCTGTCTCCACAGTGTTTATTGACTGAACTCTGTTGTTCCTGATTCAAATTCTTGAATCTCATTTTGCTAGTCTTTCACACCTACTGTGAGACATCTCTGTGTTTGTGGCCTATGGTGAAACTATACATTTAGTGACTGACCTGGTTGTCAACTAAGCCATGGTTAACATATCTTTGATGTCAATCAAAAAATTGTGGAACTGCAAAAGCTATAGAGCCTGTCCAAGTAGCCTGTGCCAGTGTTGTCAATGAAGTTAGGTGCAATACACCTATAATGTTAATAGATAATGTCCTTGCAATAACAACGGTCGAGAGCTTGGCCAAGTGCTCATGCTGCCCTGGCACTGAGACTGATGAGACTCAGAATGAGATCGGAGAAAACGTGGTTAGATCTTCCTCTCAGCAATCCAATGACTCCAGTGATGATAACTATACTGCTTTCGTCTGTATTCGCCACAGATTAGAAATCAGTGTGTCATTTTCAAATGTGGCATCCTGGATAAGCCAAACTGCTATTTTGCATGCCTTGAAGTAGTTTTGTGATGCCACTGTCTTGAGCCAGACACAAGCTTTCCCACCAGATCTGAACATGAAAAAGCTCTTCAAATATGTCTTTAAGCATCTCTGTAGCAGTTGGATTTGAGAAGCTCCTCCAGTCTGTACTGACCTCACAGGATCTGTCCTTGTAGCATCCTGTGCTAAAACATGTACAGCCAGACCTCCATTACAGCTTTGTGTAACACAATCAGTACATTCAATGGTAGGCTGATTGGTGAAAAAAGAAGGGGTAAGTGTAAATGTTAAAATATGCTCTAGAATAGAATACAATAGAAAACAATAGAATAGAACATTATTTGATGAATATTGTTTGGCTTCTTTTCAGGCATGCTCCATGGTATCACAAGCCACCTTTTTGTTGTCATTTCCTTAAGGTCCTATTATTGTCTGTATCTCAGCACCGTAAAAAACATAACAGAATGACTATGCTTACTAGAGTTCAGGCCTTTATTGCTAATACTTGTGTTCACATGGAGCCAGACTTCCAGTGCACAGCTGCAGTTAGCCTCAGACTGTTCACTCGAGGGCACGGAAAACAGGAAAACAGACAGTGTAAGGAAATGAAAAGAAAGGCTATGAGGTCCATCCTGCGACACAGTCTCTGTTCAAAGGCATGTTGTTAGTATTCAAGTGAATAGAATGAAATGGAGTAGAACAAATAGATTATATGACCAGGTCTGTATCATGGTTGGAGTACCAGAAAGATTAGATTAGAAAACGCTTTCTGAACTTGGCAGGCTTATATAGTGGGACACAGTACCTGGGACCGGATGCGGTAGGTTGAAACAGTCAAAGAGGGGGTGTGACGAGTCAGAGATGACGCTGGTGGCCTCTCTTTTGGCTGCGGTTTTGTGGCAGTCTTGTATGTGTATGGGGGTGCTATTATTTTTGTGACTGTATGGGGGGTTTTGAGGAGTAGGTTTTTACTGGCGATAGTGAGCAGTAAGAAGAAACATAGTTTTAATGCATCAGATAGTGTCAGGTAGGTCGTACATGCAAGCAAAGTACATGCTAATGTTTACTAAAATGACTTTCAAATGCTTTCCTCTGATTGTTCTGGGACACATGCAGTCTGGTTCTCTTTGTATTGTAGATGCTGTTATTAGAGCTTTATCTCTGCTCACAATTGTATAGAAAAGAAGACTAGCTTATTAAATTTACACACAGTCAGATGAATCCTGTGCTCTCATTTTCAAGAAATGTTCCATAGCAAAGAGATTTCCGTTGTGTGTGCTCAAGATTTGCAGCAGAAGATTTTGTTTGCCTCAGAATTAGAGCTGAAGTATGAACCAGCTTAGTTCAGAGCCTGTTCCTGCATACTGTCCTGGCTGGTTTCCAGAATGACACCATCAAAATAAATGCATTTAAAAAACAATAAGCGGCCAGTCCTCCTAGGTACAAGAATTACAGATGAAATGCTGTTAGAGAGATTGAACATAGCTTGTGCAAATGAGAGACAAAACAAGGAGAAATTCTGTGCCCCACAACAGTCCTCTGCTGAAAACAAAAGTCGTGGAAAGTAATACAACAACCCATGTTTGTGCCACAGCCATGCCATCCACCCTGATAGAGCACCTGCATTCATAACAAATCAGCACCATCCCGCCAATGACCCCAGTCAGGTCACTAGCAACACACCAATTCAGCCTCAGCATGCCTCAAATACCACCTGTGTTCACGGAAACTGCTTGATCAAGGTTAGCCTCTCACCAAGGGTTCCTGCCACTGACCACCTTTTGTGACCCTCTGGGGACTATGAATGGATCTGGATCTCGTCTGGATTAATGAATGCTACGAATGCAACTATAGCTCCTCTATGCAACACATTGCATAGATGGTCTGGAGTTTCTACAGGCAGTGCATCGAAGGCTTCTGTCACACAGCAAACCTTGTTTATGATCTGCTCAAAGGAATCCCCAGAGGTGGGACTGTTGTGCTACACATTTCCAGGAAGGCAAAGGCAGAGAAAAACAATTGGCCTTGAAAGTTAGCTAGTCTTTGATTAAATTTAACTGTGATTGATTTTTTTGAGTCAACAGGGTTTTTCCTGGCTCAGAAAATTGCTATAGAGGTACTTGTGCGGGCCAGTGAGCGCGATCAATCGACTCTCTATACCAGTGGTGTCCAATCATGTGCCATGGGGGGCCGAGTGTATGCAGGTTTTCACTCCAACCAAAGACTACAGCAGGTGATTTCACTGTGATTGGCAGAAAAAAGACACACCAAGCCAAGGTCAAGGTCTGTCTTCTTAACGTTAGATAGACCTTTTAGTAGTCCTGGTGTGTTTTTTCTCTGCCAGTCTTATAAAGATTAAGTTGACCAACAGGCCCAAAAGTCGGTGTAGTCCTGTCAGAGGTATCTCACTGAAAAGTCAACACATTTTCACACTTTTCACCGGCCCCCTGACCATGAGCAGGGAAAAAGATTTTACTGACTTCCTATTCGACTTTGCTTGTTGTTTCCAAATGTAGTTGAGCCTGGAGAGAAAGCACAGGGCTGAGGCTGAGCGGAGGAGGGAGTCTGTTGATTTAATTAAACGAATGCTTCAAATGGACGTTGGTGAGAGGTTTACACCCAGTGAAGTCCTCGTCCATCCATTTATCACAACAAGCCACCTCATCGACGGCTCCCACACAGCTCTCAGTAAGCGTGTCTGTATGTGTGTGGCATAGGTGCGTGAGTCCTATCCATATGTTTTTAAAATACTTTTGTGCATTTCAAAATTTGTATTTGGCAGGTGTAAAAAATCCATAATCTGTATGTTCAGCGCCGCCTCTGCATGCTGATGTGAGTAGTTTGCTCCAAAATTAAGTCACTCAAAAGTTGTTTTGCAATGAAATTAGTGTCGGTATGTTTTAGCTGAAGAATATATTCATTGAACATGCTACATTATTTATTTATTGTGAATTAGTAATGTTTTATTCAAACAGCACAACACATACCTGACATAAAGCCAAAGGCAATTTTTGGAGATTGTCCAAAGACACACTTCATTTCTGAAGGCATTGATTTCTGTTCTCTCCTCTTGTAGATTAGTCGGGCCTAGTCTAACCTATTCTAGAATTCTAGAGTTCTAGAGTTTTATTTTAGTCTCATGTAGTACTGAGGTTTTACAAAGGGGGGCAGTGCACATCAAAAAAATAATAATTGCGCCCCTAGTTTCTTCTAGGTTCCTTCTATTTGTTGGCCTACATCAAATGTGCAGTTAAAAGTGTATTTATATGTGTATATTTGTGCAGTGATTGCATGATGACAGTGTAGAATATGACCACAGGAACTCCTTCTCACACATTACATTCTCAGTCCCATTATTTATTTATAGGTTTATGGGAGAAAAGAAACAACAATATTATCCTGTCTCAATGTATAGGAACAAACATATAAAATGGGTAGGAGTCAGGCATGCACAGACAGTGCAGGGGCATGGGCATGTGTTATTCTGCCTTCTTGCCTATCTTTTTTTTTTCTCTTTTCTGCTTTGTTTGACACAAAACAGAAATGGCATAAAAATAATCTTTAAAAGGGCATTTCCCCTGAATTGCTAGGGGTGTCCAGGGACATGATGCTTTTAAAAACTAATTTGCGGTGAGTTTTGTACATGTACGTACCCTTTCAAGGGAGAAAATACAATATACTTGCATTTCTGATCTCTCAGTGAGATTAATATGTAATCCAATGTATAAAGTGAATATGCACTATGAAATTAAACAACTTTGAAACATCAAATAGGAGCCTACCAAATAAGACCTTTCTTTGTTTAGCAAGATAGTTTCCATTTCCAGTAATAAAAAAAAAATGTGTTTCTATTCTAGCAAGCACTCAATCAGTATTAACATCCCCACCCCCACCCCCATGCATGCCGATGGCAGGAGTACATGTTTGGTAAAACTCTCCACACCCTTACAGCAATGTCATTGACATGGTGACAGTTGCCAACAAACATGGAAGCAAGCAACTCATTCATCATTTGTCAATAGTGGGAGCAACGGTAGCTAGGGATAGAGCCAATCGTGTGTTTGACAACCTTTTAATAAACTGAACAGGGTTTTCACTTCTATCTTCCTCTGAGAGACACTTTTGGAAAGGAACTTTTCACAGGACCCAATCAGATTTTGTGGACTATGCAATTGTGGATTATACAAATCTACTAAACTAATAGCCAACAGTATTTTATTCCTACTATATTACCATACATTACAGGCCATCAAATTTGAAGTTTTCTTGTGAGAAACTATTAGCTGTTCCTCCAAACTACTTCAGGGACCTGTTTTAATCTTCTGGCAACCCAGTTTGGGTCCCGACCCAGTCTATGAGTAACGCTGACTTTGAGCTCAGACAAAGAAGATGGAGTTGAGTTGTGGAGACTGTAGCATGGTGTTTCACTCCACTGGACTGCTAGAGAAGCACAAAGCACTGTTCTGCATTGGGACTGACATAGGGCACCCTGGGGTGCCGAGGCAAACCTCTGAACGTCTCATCAGAGACAATGGAGGAGGTGTCCAGCCTAAGCAGACACAAAACCCAGACCTTGTAAAAGTAAGTAAGTCATACTGTCTTAACCAGTAGCAGAGAAAGGGGTAAGGTGAACCACCCTTTGTTTCTAGGCAACCACACACACAATTAATCTTGTGATCACAGATTTAGGAAGTTATTCATTTCCCTGAATCTGTGCTGGAGGAGAGCACATGGAGAAAGTGGCAAGACAGCCAGGTGATTTCTGCTGTCAGGTGATTTCATCATGGTAAAGATGATTCATGTATCTAAATAGAAGTAGATACGTTTGAGGCTTTATTATATATTATTAGTTCAAGGCTTCATAAGGTAAGATATCAGGTCATAAACTTGGTGGTTGTGGGGTAAAATGTGACACTCGCCCCGGGGCAAGTTGAGCCAATGGATTAGCTTACCCCAATCAAATTACATTACTGAAGTTCATTTAAACACATGTATGTGCTCAAGTGGTATTTTCTAATATTACAAGAGGCGTTCAGCCTCCTGATCTAATGAGCAGAGAGAGCCAGAAGGGCAGTTGATTTGATCAGTGGCAAGGGAGCAGAAAACAGAATAACACTGAAGAGATATATTGAGACAGAGAAGTACCAAGAACAAGTTATGACTGACACACACACACACGATTGAATTAAAAGTGGAGCAGGTCATGCTTCTAAAACTGTATTAGCCACAGAAAATGCCTTAATTTCCAGGAATGCCCAACAACCTTAAGTATACGTAACAATTACTGTTCGGAATAAATACACTTATTTTGCTGCAGTAGCACAACATTTTAGAAAGTGGCTCATTTTACCCAGTTCTACCCTACATAGTATATAATATAGTGACAGTCCTGTTTTATTCACATAGATTTGAATGGACAAGATAAAAATGACAAAAGTGGATTCTGTTTTAGGGTGGATGTTGTCTCTATCCCTCTTGAGTACCAGGGTAGAGAGTAGAGCTTAAGTGTGTGTGTGTGTGTCCGTGTGTCTGTGTCCGCACCCACTAGCTGAGAGGTCAGCAGATACAGAAGCAGCGAAGGAATCTCAGATGGAGGGATGATGATGCGGAACCAAAGCCAGGAAGAGAAGAAGGCAAACCAGCGGCCGGTCAGACAGAGAGCTCGGCTGTGCAAACCCTCACAGACGAGGTGCCTGCAACTGCCCTGCAGCACCACCCAAACACAAACCTCATCCATCCAGCACCACAGCTATGCCCACATCCAAAATAACAACAAAAAAAGCTAAATTCCTACACTATGTAATCCCCAGGGGTCCTTAATGGTTTTATTTTTAAAAAATAGCTTCAGGGATAAAGGGTTCTGGGTTACTTTTCGTGTGCTAACAGAATTATTACTGAATATCCTTGGGAAGTTCTCTGAGTTTTTACTGCACTAATTGGCATCACATTTTAACAAGCACTGCATGTATTTGATGGCGTCGTGTTTGAAGATCAGTCAATGCACATTTTAAGTGCAATGTAAGCATAACAGCATGACCACACAAAAACCTCACCGAGATATGTATTAACTCTCAGTCCCATATGTTCAATACGAAAGAGAAATGTGAACTGCAGACCCCCTCCTCTGGTTTTCAGTTTCACAAGTTGAGGATGTCCATTGAAGAGAGCCTGCCAAACTGGGCTAAAGGAACCACAAATACTGAGGTGAGCTCTTTAAGCAGGGCTATGTCTCAGACTACAGTTAACAGCAGTAGCCTTATGTAAAACACATCTAATATTTTCACTGCTTTATAAATGTGAAAAAGGAAAAAAAACAATCTGAGTGACTTTGGAAAATGACTTTGGGAAAACTTGGTCCAATTCTGCATTTAAACTCCATACTAACTCATTACTTTTATGTGCTGTGTCTCTTGGTCTTGGCCCACATGGGCTCAAGAGAAAGCTTTGGCCTAATATACTATATAGAGGTTGTGTGTTGAGTCATCAGCCACTGGGGTCAAAATGAGTCTGTTACTGGTGGATCTCAAGACACTGAGTGTATTTTAATGAGGCTGCAAAGAAATGTACTCCATTTGGTTCAAGGGCATAACATGTTTAAGAACCAATGCTGTGCTATATACATCCATTGATCTACATGGTCCTCAGCTGTGTAGGCGTCAGATGAGTCACAGTGAGAGACTGAAGGAGATGAGGGAAATGGCGGAGCACCATGAGTGCCAACTGGCCCAGATACATGCTCACAACCAGCACCTGGAGCTGCAGAGGGAGGGTAAGGAACAGATGTAATAGACTGCTGGAGAGCTAATAGGCCAAAATACAGTATCTTCCTTACCGAGGAGAGACACCCTTGTTTGGATTCTTTGGCCTTGGATTCATCAATTTTGCTGTGTGTGTGTGCACGTGTGCGTGTGTGTGTGCGCGTGTGGGCACCAGAGCTGACCCACCAGCTGGGTGTCCTGGCTGGGCAGAGCAGCACTAGTCACCTAGAGAGTCTGCTGACGGAGCTCAGAGAGCAGGAGGAGAGGAATGAGGACACACTGCAACAACTCAATGAACATCTCTGTGCACTACAGTAAGTGTGTGTGTGTGTGTGTGTGTGTGTGTGTGTGTGTGTGTGTGTGTGTGTGTGTGTGTGTGAGTGTGAGAGAGAGAGAGAGAGTTCATTGTACCTGTTGTTAAGCACTGTTCATTTATTAAATTTTCTTTCATTTGTTCCACTATTATTATCTTTAAATATATGTGTG
>OOFE01035784.1:0-12851 GCA_900323365.1 Monocentris japonica | reverse complement strand
CGTTACAATGGCACCTGTCAAGGGGTGGGATATATTGGGAAGCAAGTGAACAGTCAGTTCTTGAAGTTGATGTGTTGGAAGCAGGAAAAATGGGCAAGCGTAAGGATCTGAGCGACTTTAACAAGGGCCAAATTGTGATGGCTAGACGACTGGGTCAGAGCATCTCCAAAACGACAGGTCTTGTGGGGTGTTTCTGGTATGCAGTGGTTAGTACCTACCAAAAGTGGTCCAAGGAAGGACAACCGGTGAACCGGCGACAGGGTCATGGGCGCCCAAGGCTCATTGATGCGCGTGGGGAGTGAAGGCTAGCCTGTCTGGTTTTAATGTTATGGCTGATCGGTGTATATATATTTAGATTTGTTAATAAAACATTGTTTCTTATTTAGATGTATTTGAAAGCGTTCCTATTTCACCACTATATACAAAGAGGTCAGAGAGTTAAAATGTGACTGGCCACTAATGACTGTTAAGTAAGACTTGACTAAGCACTTCTGACATGTTTATGAGTTGAAGCGCTGCAGTCCAATAATTCCCGTTACAGTTTTATTTCTCAAGGAATTCGTATCCCTTACTCTCAGTTTATGATTTACAGGGACAGCAACTTTGTCAGGATATCATAGAAAATAGTTTTGACTCAATCTGAAATTGAAATGCTGGAAACCTAAAACAATATTACATTTTAAATATTTTTCAAACACGTAGTTGTAAAAAGGGCCACATTTTTCTATTTTCTCTCAACCCAACCACCTCCTCTACAGTCTCCTCACTCCCTCTATCATGCTCTCCTTCCTCCACATATGCACTATCTTTTGCACCTGGTGCTGCACACACTGCAGTGAGCAGGGACTTAAAATTTAATCACATGAGTCACTCTTGATTAAATTTCTAATCAGGGAGGTTGACGGTCCCTGTGGTGTAATATAGTGTGAATGTAGGGGTTACAGCGGTGGGAGTTTTTAGGGGTTTATGAGGGCTGTTGTGTATTTATATGACTGTGTTTATTAGTACTGTTTTATCATTCGATGTGGTTAACTGCATGATGGTTTGTGTACCAATATGTTGTAGAATGCTTCATTCCTGGACAAACCGGACCCAGACCTCCCAGTATGCATGGAGCAGACGGTGCTGGTGTGGATCCCACTGGCGTTCCTGTGGCTCTGTGCTCCCTGGCACCTGGCAGCTCTCTTCAGGAGTGAAGTGAAAACAAAACATCTGTCCAAGCTCTACCTCTGCAAACAGGTAAACATACAGGAGGACAAAAAGGCACAATCATTGATTGCAGTAATCATGGTGATGATTGACGAGGAGGAAGATGACACTGAAGTGTTTAGTTCCAAAATGCACTATTCACCATTTGAAAAAAAGTGACACTGCTCTTACAAAAATGATTGATAACACAAAATTTCAATACAATGATATTTTAGATAATGAAACCTCCATGTTTTAGTAAAAATCAAAGATTATTACTATCACATTTTGGAATAGAACTGTGAAAAGTGTGAAAGTGGGTTATGCTTAACATACTCACTTGTTTATTTTTAGGTGAGGCATTTGCTAGTGTCTGTCTTTCTTTCCCTCAGCTTGTGGTAGGTCTGTTGTTCCTGACGGCCATAGCGGGCCTGGCAGTGACATTAGTAGAGGATTATGGTCCGGGGAGAGATGCAACTTCAACAGAGAAAAACGCTGGAGTATTCTACGCAAACCCTGTCCTGTATGCTGTCTCATGGGTAAATAGAGCGGGCTTTAAATTATTTCTTTTGTATTCATTCAGTGTTCATCATGGAAGGATGATATCTTAATCTAATCTGACATTTACAAAGCTCTGTCCTCTGATCCCTGTTCCTTAGATACTGCTCTTGCTGTGCCAGGAAGGAGTGAGGCGGAGGGATGGAGCAGTGGATTCTGCCACTCTCTTTTTCTTCTGGCTGCTCCTAGTACTGTGCAACGTCTTGCCTTTCCAGACGCTCCTACGAGAGGCACTCAGACTGGTGCGGACACACAGAAGTGATAGTGTTGTGAGCAAGGGGTTTAATACGAGAAGAGTGGAATCATTGTTGTGGAAGATGCAGTCATTTGTTTTGATGAGCTCTAGCTCTCAGGATTTATTTGCGATGCACCATCCACCCTTGCACCTCCCTCCTACTCTCCCTTAAACCTCTCTCCCTTCTTTTAATCCCAGGGAGAGATCTCCAACGTCCCTCATTTCTGCCTTTTCTACATTGCCTTCGGACTGGAGTTAATTGCTCTTATTCTATCTGCCATGGCTGATATTCCTCAAGAAGCAGAGGACTTTGTAAAGAAGGTACCTGAGCAGATGGAATCAATGTGACGTGTTTACCCTGAGCAAGATGGGGAATAATAGAACAAATCAACCACACTTTGTACCTTGCTCTATCCAGTATGACCCTTCCTTGCTTTAGCTTTCTGTTAACTGTTTCCATCTGTGTGCTGTTTTTACCATAGAATCCAGAGGCAGGGGCAGCATTTCTGAGCAGAATCACTTTTAACTGGTTCAACAGGTAAATTTTGAGTTCTGCTACAGTAAGAATGCCAGCACTCCCTACCTTACACACCACACACACACACACACCACACACACACACCAAGATCCTTCAAGTCGTGCTTCATCCTCACTTTTGTCAATTTGTGTCTTCTTACCCTGCTCAACTCCCCTCCCTTCTCTCCAGTATGATGCTGAATGGTTACAAGCGGCCCCTGGTTCAGGAGGACCTATGGGAGCTGAACAAGGCAGACAGCGCTGCTTACATCAATGAGCTCTTCACGAGCACCATGCAGTCAGAGTTGCGTGCAGCCAGGGTCAGGCACCAAAACAGGATGAAGAAGAGAAGAGGCAAGAACAGAGAGAATGCCCAGGAAGAGGCTTTTCAGAAAGGCCTTTCCAACGGTCTGGGGAAAGGTGTCAGTCAGGCTGTATTGATGATGGTGAGAGTGGACAGAACATGCAAGGACACAAATAACACACATGCATGCACACTCTCTTGCACTCTAAATGGATTTTATTTTTTTATAATCCACTCTGTTTCCCTTTGCCCACTTTCATTTTAAGCATAGCAGTTTATCTATCGATTCTCTGTCAAATGCCCCCTGACAATGTTTAAAATCTACTTTTTCAGGATGAGAAAGGAAAGGAAGAAGACAAGAAGAAGGAAAAGAAGGAAAAAAAGAAGAAGGAGGAAGAGAACTACCCCAACTCATGGCTCATTCCCACCATTTACAAAACCTTTAAAGGGGTTCTGATTGAATCAGCTTTCTTCAAACTTCTACAGGACCTGCTGTCTTTTACCAGTCCTCAGCTCCTAAAGTGAGTCGTACCTCTTATGAGTTTTATAACTCAGACATTACATGAATTCACATCATACCTTCACACTCTTCCAGGCACAAGAATAATTTTACTGATTTCCTGTGAACGATAGTGTAAGCCAATTTTTGTTCTCAATCCTGGTCCTCTAGTACCACCACCCTTCTGGTTTTCTATCCTACCAGGTAGTTAATTGCCTTCACCTGGCGTCCCAGGTGTAAACCAGTCCCTGATTAGATGGCTAGAATGAAAACCAGCAGGGCGGTTTTTTGCTGCCCTAGAGATTTTGCTGTATCACTCTGCTTTACTCTCATTAAAGTAACCTTTACTGTTTCCTATTTGTTCCCTTAATACAGCACAATGCTCACGAAGATGTGACACTAGTTGTTCCTTATCTTGAAACATTTTAATTTTTCCTGACCCATTTGTTTTAATTGAAGATTAACTATTCCCTCAGTGGTTAACTCAAACATTGGTAGATGCCACCAGTGCCTAGACAACAGGGACAGAACAAACAGGTTAAATAGAGGAAGGAAAGTGCATTATGTGATCATCATCCAGTTAAACTGTCATGAGATATTGGATATTACACCAAAACAGCAACAGCTGCCACAAATGACTATGTTTTGAGCTGTCTCTTAATTTGTCCTGTTCCAGAATGATGATCTCCTTCACTCAGGACAAATCCATATATGTCTGGAAGGGGTATGTTTATTCGGTACTGCTGCTACTGGTGGCCATTCTACAGTCTCTGTTCCTGCAGCAGTACTTCCAGCGTTGCTTTGTGCTGGGGACGAAGGTCCGCACTGCTATCATGGCTGCTGTGTACAAAAAGGTAAGCCTAGGAGTCTCTGGCTCCTTGCCACAGCCCAGTCACTGCTGTGTTCGACAAGAGACATTTAATCAACTATTGAATAACTCAAACGTTTGGATACAGCAAAGATAGATTGCATTCTTGAGTTTTTCAGTTTGCTACACTGATTTTCTTCTGAGGCAGGGTTAGGGTTAGTTATTGTCATCAGAAAAGTATTTTCATGAGACCCATCATTCCTCTATCCCTGCTTGCTCCCTTTCTCCTAGGCCTTGGTGGTGTCTAACGACACTCGTAAAGAATCAACAGTTGGGGAGACGGTAAACCTGATATCAGCAGATGCCCAGCGTTTCAACGATGTGACCAACTTCATCCACCTGTTGTGGTCCTGTCCTCTGCAGATAGCTCTCTCTATTGCTTTCCTGTGGATCGAACTGGGGCCTTCTGTGCTGGCTGGCCTTGCCGTCATGGTGCTCATGGTGCCAATCAATGGACTGCTAGCCACCAAGGCCAGAAACATCCAGGTAAGCACATACACACACACACACACACACACACACACACAGTATATAATGTACACCTTTAGTATAAAGTGTACATGCATGTAACATTCTGAAAAACTAACCAGACAGGAATGATTATGGGGCAGTATATTGGCTATATTTAAAACATACAGTATCTATAGAAAAATGCTTTTGTGCAATATTGTTATACATTTGATTTCCTATTTCTTCCTATATTTCTAATTTGAACACCCATTTATGGTAACAATTTCCACTTGGCCTTTTGTTTTGAGCAGTTGAATAGCATGTTCCCATGATTCCAACCGAGATGTAGTTCTACTCTGAAATGCTTTTCTTTAAAGCTATTTTGAAAAAATAAACAAAAAAACTCACTACCTTTTTATCATTCAGTATCTCTAAAACAGAGATGATCCAATCGGTAAAAATGCTATCATTTTTTCAGCCAAGAATATAAGTTACCTACTATCCCTTAGAAAGTCATTTGTTTTATTCTTTTCACAATGGTGTACATCTCATTTGGGAATGAAACCCTTCATTTCTTTATAGTTAAGCGTGCTCCTTAGATACAGCGGGATGGACAAAATATCAGTAACACCATGTGAAAAAGGACATCACCTTTTAAGTGACTAAATGACAATTACAAAGACAAGTCCTTTTTAATTGAATGCCAATTAGCAGTATGTGCCAGCTTTGAAAGATGGCCAAATAAAATCATGACAACATATACCAGACATGGACAAACAACTGCATTAGCAAAGAGGAACACTGGTCACAAGTGGAAGTCCACCGACCGTTCAAAGTTCAGGACTTGTATGACAACTCTCCAAAGAGGAGTGAAGCTGCTCTGAAGGAAAAGGGTGGCCCTGCTACTTTATACTTCATGACTTTGTGATTCACTTCACGATATTCATGTTCTGTTAGTTGTTTCTGTTATTTTGTCCACCTGTAGGTATTATTGGGCTCACAATTTTAAAAAATCCACATTTCCCTTTCGTTCTTCCTTTTTTCTTCAGGTTGAGAACATGAAGTTCAAAGACAAGAGACTGAAAATCATGAATGAAATTCTGAATGGGATCAAGGTGAGTGCCTCTAATTATATTAGAGTTCAGTTCATAAGCCCAACGTTTGAGGGTGAGTTGGTGTAAGCTCACCACTTGCTTTTTTGTTCAATCATAGTCCAGGAGGAAGGGTGGAGGAGGGGAGATTGCCAGCGGGCCCTTCCTCAAGTAGAAATGTCAGGCTGCATTGCATTGTATTGTACTGCATCCACCACCTGTGGATTACTGGCTTTGACTACAGAAGATATGAATGCTATCCGTCTGTTCCTCAAAATATTTAACACCCTTCCTTTTCCTTCTCCTCCTTTGCTCTCTGTACCATCGCCCCCTCCTCCTCCTCCACCTCCTCTCTTGTCTGTCCACCAGATTCTGAAGCTGTATGCATGGGAGCCATCCTTCCAGGCACAGGTGGAGGGGATTAGGGAGAAGGAGCTGAATGTCATGAAGAAGTTTGCCTATATCACTTCTGTCTCCAACTTCATCTTCTCCTGTGCTCCAGCTCTGGTGAGTCCTGAGAGGGAGTGTCAGAAAGAGAAAAGAGATGATTTGAGGCCAAATGAGATCAGATGGTCTCGTCTTAGCGTTTGTTTCTGGGACTTTGTTTCTCAATATACTAACCCTGTCTTTTCTGCAGGTCTCTCTGGCCACCTTTGCAGTGTTTGTGGGGGTGAACTCAGAGAATGTGTTGGATGCAGAGAAAGCTTTCACCTCCATCTCTCTCTTCAACATCCTTCGTTTTCCCCTTGCCATGCTGCCAATGCTTATTGCCGCCATGGTGCAGGTAGGAATACACACACACAAACACACACGCACACACACACACGCACGCATGCACACACACACAGTGCATGTAGACATACTGTAAAATTGTTCATATCCAACTAACCCAGTTGTTTGACTCTTTAGATGACAGTGTCTAGGAAGCGCCTGGAGAAGTTTCTGGCAGGTGATGCCCTCGACAGTGACACCGTGCGCCACGACCCTAGCTTCAGTAAGTCCACAGTCAGCATTTACATCTGAACCCTTATCAGGTTGTTGACTAGTTAAAGCTCCATTATGTAACTTTTTAATGTAAAAACAAAAAGTACCTTATCAGTCTAGTTCATGAAGTGGGGCTGTGACAGAGAAGACTGGCCCCTCCCCCTTCACTGAGCCACTGTAGATTCGCTCCATTCACCCTCATGAAGTTTTGGAGTTGGGTAGGTGCACTGGCGGGAAAGTTTTCTCTGCGCACAGGAAGTGATGAATCGAAACTTATGAGCCGAACACACACAGCTTTGAAACAGCAGTGAGCGAGCTAGCACCTCAGCTATTGCTACAGAAAGCTAAGGTTATTGAAGACAGTTACCTCACACTATTTTGGTTCCGCCAAAGACTAAATTACATAAAGTTACATGGTTTAACTTTGTGTTTACAGACACTATGATGCAGTGGCTAATTAATTATCTATCTACGTCTAGATTGACAGACAGAATGATCTTTTGTGTGTCTGTCCTTCTCTCTGTCCATCTGTTTGCATCTACCAGATACTGCTGTTAGTGTGCGTGACGGTGCATTTGCTTGGGAGAGAAAAGCTGAACCTCTACTGAAGAAGTAAGTTTGTTGCTTCACAGGCAACGTCAACCTTTACAATTTATACAATGTGGCTGTTATTATTTTATAAAAGAAATTGACCTTGCATACATCCCTGATGTATTGTATTATCCTGAACGTATTTTATTTTGTGTGTGTGTGTGTGTGTGTATGCTTGCCAGTGTGTCCTTGGACATTAAGCCTGGTCAGCTGGTAGCTGTAGTGGGAGCAGTAGGATCTGGGAAGTCTTCCCTTATATCAGCCCTACTGGGAGAGATGCACAGTGTCAAAGGCTTCGTCAACATACAGGTGACATTTCATTTCTGTCTTCATATCAATCTACACCAGCTGATTTCACTAAATTATTTCCTCCCTCTCTGGTTGAAGGTGTGGTAATCAATCTGCTGTAGTGTTTGGTTGGAATGAAAACCTGTGTACTCATCCGTGGCACAGGACTGGACACCACTGGCACCTTTTTCCCTCTTTTCCCCATGGTTTACTTGCATACGACCCTTCAGTCTGCACGCCTCTAATGGTGTTGAACAGTGTGTTTACCTATGAAAATCAACTTGAACAGGCACGTGTATCCAGTTTACGAACAGTTGCCATTCATCATCTGATATACCAGGGGCACGCACAAATCAAGGTTTTACTCATGAATCCCACATTAGTTTTTTCGTACGCACATAAATAAGAAATATTTTTGTGAATGAGGCCTGTTGTGTCTGCTCTATAATCATTGTCCTTCTCACTGTTGGAGTAACCCTACTCTACATTCCTTACCGTTATATCTTAAGACTGTTAATGTCAAATCGAACCTCACCTTTGCACACAATTCCTCTGTTAAGAAAGAACACTGCCTGACTTTTTATGTATTTCTTTCCAGGGTTCAGTTGCCTTTGTGCCACAGCAGGCCTGGATCCAAAACGCCACTCTGAGGGACAATATCCTGTTTGGCTCCGCCCATGAGGACAGGAGGTTCCAGGAGGTGGTACAGGCCTGTGCTCTAGCCCCAGACCTGGAGCTGCTGCCTGGGAAAGACCTCACTGAGATTGGGGAGAAGGTGAGAGAGGCTAGGCTGGAGGGTGACATGGGTTTTGACTTGCAGTGGTGATGTTGGTGTGTGTGTGTCATCTTATGTGTGCACATGCTGTCTGCACTCTGCTGGTCCAAATGTGCACATAAACTAATAACCAAATAAAGGAGCTGTACGGTGCCTGAGAGGACAAGACATTTATCACCACTTGTGAGCTGGCATTGAGCGTGGTGTCTGTTCTCTTCTCTTCTCCGCTCCTCTGCACCCTCCTCTCCTCTCCCCTGTCTGGTGCTCAGGGTATCAACCTGTCTGGGGGTCAGAAGCAGCGCGTGAGCTTGGCCAGGGCAGCTTACAGCCAGGCTGATATTTACCTGTTAGATGACCCGCTGTCTGCCGTGGACTCTCATGTGGGCAACCATCTCTTTGATAAAGTGATTGGACCCGATGGACTTCTCAAAGACAAGGTCAGTGCTGATACCAACTTTAAATGTTGATCATTACCTCAAAATGAAATAGCCATGAAAAGGGTGATTCCTTCTCTTCCACAATGATTGATATTACAAAATATTGACAAATTACAACAGCTCTTACAAAATAGTAGGCAGGTAAGTTATTAATTATAACACTTTTACAGACTGCATTCTATATATTTCAAAGGTTTTTGTTCTCAAAATTGTTATGAAACATTTTTTTTAAAAACATATTGGTGGATTTAGTGTTTAATCAATCCAGTGACAACGGCCTGTGTCAAGCTTGTTAGAGTTGGAACACAGTTTTTGCTTTCAGAAGAGACCCACGGTTTGACGAACAAGGCTCAGTGTGTCTTTGTCTGTGCAGACTCGTATCCTGGTGACTCATGGAGTGAGCTTCCTGCCCTATGTAGATGAAATAATGGTTCTAGTGGATGGGGTGATATCTGAGGTGGGATCCTACCAGAGCCTACTCGCCAACAGGGGAGCATTCTCTGAGTTCCTAAACACATACGCCAAAGAGCAAAGCAATAAGACGCAGACAGAGACAGGTAAGTACATCTGGTTTCCCATTGCATTATGGACTACAGTATAGCTGCACAGAATACAGCTATCACATTGATCTCTCTCATCCCTCCATCTGTGCATCTGCATGTGTGTGCACAATATGCCTGGCATGAACGTGTACTATATGTAACCATTCATGTGTGGTCAGAGCCTTGCATGGATACCGCAGAAGTGGAGCTCATCCCTGAAGGACAGGACCCTCAAGCCGATTCTCCTCTGGAGGACGTGGTGTCTGTCACACTGAAGAGAGAGAGCAGCATCCGCCGCAGCCAGCGCAACAGCAGGTTAGAGTGGAGGAAAATGGTGGTGGTGGGGGGTGGGGCTCTCCAATAAATATTGATTCTCATCTGTCTTTTGCATGTGCAGCAGACAAGAATTGCATTTTATTGTACCGTTGAATATACAGCATCTTATTCTTTCTTTATCATCTTTCTCTCTCTTTGTCCAGTATCAGACTAAGAAAGAAGATTTCCATAAAAAAAACTGAGGATATTAATGAATCAAAGAAAGGTCAGAGGCTGATAGAGAAGGAAACTATAGAAACAGGACAGGTATATTGGGCTTCTTTCAAATGCATCACACATATGTAAAAACACGGGGGCAGACACGTCCAAAGCTGTGTTCTAAGCGCTACTTCCTTGTCCAATATCCAGGTGAAGTTCTCGGTGTACCTCCAGTACATGCGTGCTATAGGCTGGGGCTACACCACTATCACTCTCCTGTTGTACTGCCTCCAGAACGTTGCTTTCATTGGCCAGAACCTGTGGCTGAGTGACTGGACCAATGACGCAGTGGACTACAACAACATGACCTACCCTGCCTGGAAGAGAGACACCAGGGTAGGGGTGTTCGGGGCTCTGGGGGTGGTTCAGGGTAAGTGCTGGTTGATTTTGAGTTACTTGATTTGCTGTCTAAATTTATGCTGTGATGTTTTCTTTCTAATATCCTAATTACCTCTTTACTTCAAATTGAAAAGGTCAAACTATTCTTATGTGCACCTCAGATAAGGTCATGTTGGATTGTATGTTTCATATACAAACTTACACTCTGAAAACTGAGTATACCCTGTACCTGCAAGCCACTGCATATATATACCAGTGCAGTCTTCTGGGCTGCTTGTTCTTTTGAATCCATAGAATTCTCTTCACATTGGTCTCATAGAATTATAGTATTAGAAACATCCCTAGTCAGTGTTGCCTCTCTCACCTTGAAGTTTTTCCAACAAGATTTTTCCAGGATTATTGTATCTCTACAAACAAAGCACAATTGTAGAATGTGGGTTGTCTTGTCCTGAATTGGAGAATGTTGTTTGCTGTTGAGAATGTTTTTTAATATGGCTTCACAAAAGTGCACTGCAATTTCCCTGCTTCATACAGACATTCAAATATTATTTTCTCTAAACCTCTGCATGCTTTTGTGTAGAATGAGGGATGACTTGAAATGTGTAAAGGCGTAATTACAGGTTTTTGAAACTCCCTTTCTCTCTCTCTGCCAGGCCTCTTCGTGCTCCTTGCCACACTGCTCCTAGCCAATGGTTCCATCTGTGCGTCTCGTATCCTGCACTCTAGGCTGCTTAACAACATACTGCGAGTTCCCATGGTCTTCTTTGACACCACGCCCACTGGAAGGGTGGTCAACCGCTTTGCAAAAGTAAAAATGATCATTTGCCTCTTCATGATACCAACAACCTGAATCAGCTCTATATATAGATTTTTCATTATCTTCATCATGCCGAGCATTCACGTTCTGATGAATAAGTATTGTCACATAGTGGTAAAGTAGCATGAATGTCAAGTGCAACATGAATGTGTGTCGTACAGGACATATTCACAGTGGACGAAGCCATTCCCCAGTCCTACCGCTCCTGGATCATGTGTCTTCTGAGCGTACTGGCAACGCTGTTTGTCGTCTGTCTGACCACACCTTTCATCACTATCATCATCATCCCCTTGGTCGTGGTCTACTATTTTGTACAGGTGAGCAGGTGAAGGTTGGACAGGAAAAGGAGAGGGTAAAAAAACAGCAGGAGACAGGAGGGTGGAGTAGCAGCAGCATTTAATGAAAAGTACTGTAAAAAGAAGGTGAGTCAAAGAGAAAGAAGGTGGCTCGCTCCTATCATCACGTTAAGGACATCTGACATAACAACCTTCCACTGTTGTTCCCTCTCTCTTCTCCCAGCGTTTCTATGTAGCAACCTCCAGGCAGCTGCGTAGGCTTGACTCAGTGTCTCGCTCTCCCATCTACTCCCACTTTGGCGAGACGGTGTCAGGTCTGTCAGTGATCAGAGCCTACGGGCATCAGGAAAGGTTCCTGAAACACAATGAAAAAAACATTGACGAAAACCTCAAAAGTATCTACCCATGGATAGTCTCAAACAGGTCAGAGTTACTGGACTGTACTACTGTACATGCACACACTTACTCTCATGGCATTTTCAATATTTTGATATATGAATGAAACACTTGTGTGTGTGTGTGTGTTTGCGCGTGCTACAGATGGTTGGCCATCCGTCTGGAGTTCCTGGGGAACCTGATAGTGTTTTTCGCTGCTCTATTTGCTGTCATCTCCAGAGAGTCGCTGGACAGTGGCCTGGTTGGCCTGTCTATATCCTACTCCCTCAATGTCAGTACTCAGCATACACTCATGCTCACACACACACACACACACTACATATATCAATGTTTGTGATAATGATGATGATGGTAACAATTATGGTGATAATGGTAACAATTATGGTGATGATGGCGACGATGTTGTTGTTGGTGGTGATAATGCTATTTGATATTTGACAATGTGATGCGAAACACACTAACTCCCCTATTGGGAATCTGTAGGTAACCCAGGCCCTCAACTGGCTGGTGAGGATGACTTCAGAGTTGGAGACCAATATTGTAGCTGTGGAAAGAATCAGTGAATACACAGAGCTTGAGAACGAGGTATGTACAAGCTTTTCTGTACTTTCAAACACCACTCTTGACTGAGTATACCATAAAAGACCAGATACAAAGACCATATTCTAACCATCTTCTTTAACTGGATGTGCTCGATAGTTGCTATGGAGATTGAATCATATACCCTTGTTTGCCTTTATTTTTTTTGATCCGTGTGATGACTACTTCTACCAAGCAGTCTTCGTACCTTTCTACCGACTCTTTGTATGCAGTTTCTCCAGCTTGTGTGCATAGGGATTGATGTGATACACATTATTTGTGTTGGAACAAAATAACTTCTATTCCTTATCAACAAGGGATCCAATGTCTAGCCAATTATATACCATATATACCATCAGCCATAACATAAAAACCATTCGGCAGTGGACACGGGTCAGCATGGGCATTCGTGCTTCCAACACATCAACTTCAAGAACTGACTGTTCACTTGCTTCCCAATATATCCCACCTCTTGACAGGTGCCATTGTAACAAGATAATCAATGTTATTCACTTCACCTGTCAGTGGTTTTAATGTTGTGGCTGATCGGTGTCTAGCTTTGCC
>OOFE01035782.1:0-12619 GCA_900323365.1 Monocentris japonica | reverse complement strand
TCCTGATCTTTTCTCTGGTGTCTAATACAGGGGACTTTTTGATTCAGTAAATATGTATGATGACATATGTTGTGTTGACCAGCACACTGGGGTGCAAGGATTTGCATCATACCTTAAGCATTTTAAAAGGCAACTGTAGGATTTGTTGGCAGGGGAAACCCAGCCTCTGTCTGCCCACTGCAGCTTGAAGCCTTGTCCTGCCAAAAGTCCACTGGCACAGAGAACCACTCTGCACATGCAGCCTCCCCGCTCCCCATCTACACACTGTACTGCATTGTAAGGACATTTTCCCCCTCCAAGAAAAGTATTTTTTTCTCTCACACCTGTGTGTGTGTGTGTGTGTGTGTGTGAGAGAGAAAGAGCTGGAGTTTTCCCTTCATTATCGTACCAGCAGCTGTCTACGAGTATGAGGTCACAGTGGCCCCAGAATGCATCACTTCACTCTGTAAACACACAGTCATGTTCAAAAGGCGAGCCTTGGAATGGGGTGCAATGATGTTGAAGGTTAGGATAAGGAGGATAAGGATAAGGAGTTTGGGTGGACACACACTGGAGAAAATGCAGAGGAATACAGTAACAATCCAACAATATCGGCTTCCAAGGAGCACCTTCAACTTTAAGACTTGGCTGGCTACTTAGATACTTGTTTAGTTTGAGAAATCTGGTAGTGTACGTCATCCTTTAGCGGCAAACCTTGACATGTAAAATTTTCGTCTATTGTATTTCTTCGCTAGTCACTGCTCTATTCTATTTTACTCTGCTCTACTTGCATCCACACTACTGTATTACTCTACTCTACTCTTCTCTTCCCCTCTGTAGTAAATACTAACCTGCATCCTAAATAGGTGGCATGTGCAGTGGCATTCCTTCACACTAGCTTTTTAATCCCTGTCACTCAACTGCTGACATTTCCCTTTCTAGCTCTATGCCAGAATAAACCTGATACACAGATTAGGTTTCTGCTGGATCCAACTGAAGCTGTTTTTCTAGCTTAGTATCCGGGGGTTCAAGGGAGATTTTACAGAAGTGTGGGGGATTAGAGAAAAATTGGAGAGAGGAGAGGAGAGCTGTAATTGACAGCTGACATTGTACTCTATGTGTAGCAGTGTGAGTCTGGGAGGACGTCAAACCATCAGTAATCAATCGTAACACGTCAAAAACACATTGGGTTGAACGGAGAAATCAAGACAGTTATTTAGAGTTACAAGGTTACTGCAGGACAACGATGATATGTTGTTTGAGGACTACGACTACTGCTACTACTTCTAATAATAATGATAATAAGAAAAATAATAACTTCTTATTCCAACTTTATTTTATTTTACCACTTTTCAGAGCATGAAACAGAAACATAATGGAAACATGGGGGTTATATTCAAGCATGTGAAGAGTTACCCAAAATCCAAAGTCTCTGTATTCTTTGTTAACTGGGAGTGTCTGAGTTGAAAAAGTCTGATGATGAATTCATGGGGGGAGCTCCTTGGTTTTCTGGCACCAAATACAACAACACAAGCTACACAGCTGTGGGACTCTTGTTCTCTAGGGTCCCTCCCTCTCTCTCCAACCCCCCCATTCATCCCTTCATCCATCCCTTCCTAGAAGCATTACCTCACAGCACATTAGGCAGAGCCGGAGGTGTCACCTGGGGGAGTGCGTTTGAGTATCTGTGTGTGAGAGAGAGAGAGAGAGTGAGAGTGTGTTTCTGAAATATTTGTGTTTGAAAGTACCATTTAAGCAGCTCTGGGCGGAGTACAGTAGACTCTCTCTTTCTCTCTGTCTCTCTCTGAACTTCTCACTCACTTGAATGTTTGTGATTTTGCGAAAAGTTACATAAATGTAAGGTTACTGTTAACAAAACCATAAAAAACAGAGCATAACTCCTCCCGTTATGACTGCTGTTGGTCATGTAAACATCTTCAAGGCTGGGGCATGTGAGAGTGGCTGTGTACTGTATACCAGCAGTCAAAATACTGAAGAACAGCCATGATTTAAATGTCACAGCCTCCCGAGGCCCACCCAGAGCGAATGGACAACTGAGGATTGTTTCCCTTCCCATGTGTTGCTATCTTTGTTACCCTCTCAGTTTCAGTTTCACTCTGACTCTTAGTTTCTCTTGATTTCTCTATCATTTCTCTGTCTCAGTCTATTGTCACCCTCCTTTGCACCCTCTTTTGCCTCAGCTACAATTGATGTTTCAATGCGACTCTTCACATCCAATCAGGGCACAACCTGGCTCCTCTCAACACGCTGATCCAGCCCTTCAATGAAAGAAGAGCCTATTGTCAGTTAAAGGCATATCTACGGAAGCCTATTAGGGCCACCAATGGGGTGATTTATTTTTTTTCTCCCGAAGAGGGGGCGCGCATGGGGGGGTTATATTCTGGGTTTAAAGTCAGACTTTCTGAGAAAAAAGTCAGAAATAATTTCTGAGATTAAAATCAGAATTTCTGAGAAAAAAGTGTTTCGTGTTTATTGGGGCTATTCGTTAAAATGGATGACATGAATGCTCTTAACAAGTTATATTTTGGAATTGGATTTAGTAATAAGGAAATTCTTTGTCTGTTGGCAAAAAAATCACCTTATTATAAGAAGTATTTGTACTTTGAAGCATTGTTGCGAACTGGGTCTTTTCAGAAGGAGAAATCGGTTGGATTTAAACAAGGTAATAGCCTTTGTGCAGGAGGAACTATAGGAACTATCGAGAAATGGTCAAATGCAAGGCTATCGTTGCATCTTTGTGCTATTCAAAGGGGATTTGTGTTTTTTTCTCAGAAATTATTTATGACTTTTTTCTCAGAAATTCTGACTTTAAACTTAGAATATAACTCCCTCTTCAAAAAAAACCCCTCTGTTGTTGGCCCTAATATGATTCCATACATATCTCATCCAAAATGTGACCAATCTAGATAAGTGCACTGTATGGCAGGCTTTTTTCTGGTTGGTCGCCCCATGGCTGTTTATCCTGGTTTACAGAGCAGGACTGAAGTTGTGACTGAAGTTAAACTAAGAGCCCCTGTCTTAGAAGTGAGCAACACTTCTGATGTCACTGCACATGGCTTTGTAATGTTTTTATTTTCTTTTTTTTACTCTGAGAGCAAGTCTGGAGGGGTGTGTGTGCACGTGTGTGCGAGGGTGATTATGATGTCATGAAACCCCCCCCCTTTACACACACGCCATTTAGCCGACCCCCTTCCCAAACACCCACTTTCCTCATTTAAACACACATATAAGGGGCTCACACATTCACAAGCACACTCAGACACACTCATACACACGTGACCCCCAGTAAATGGCCCACAGAGGTTGAAAGCTGTTTGAGTGTGTTTAGGGGGACCGTAGCCCCTCTACAGCTGATCTTGGGAAAGCTTACTGTATGTCAGCAACCACCACATCAAACTGCTAATCTGCCAGCTGAAAGACTCACTCTCATCTCTCATTTCACTTATTAACGTGTAGTTAGTCATGGTGCCACATCATGCTGCATCATGGGACGTATGAGACAGTAATCTGTATCGATCTCTTCCATTTATTGACTATAATTTGATTAACTCTGTTATGGCAATCTATAGCTGTATTATCTACATTATCCCAAATTGTACAAAATGTGTCTGTGTATTTACAATAACATTTTCTCAAGTCTGTAATCTGATTACTGTAGCAGTTTCCAGGTACTTCTTCTAGTTATCAGATAACTGCAATCCCATTGCATGCAATCCATTATTTCCCAGCACTCAGCACCACTCCTACCCTCTGCAACTTGATACGCAGTGGATGTCATTCAACACTACTAATCATCTGTGATTTATTAACATGTGGAGTTAATATTGCATCATTGGGATCATCTGTGTGAATGAATGTGCCTGTTTGAGGCCTTGACCTCTGCATCGATCTCTCCCGCAAAGACCTCTGGACTGTATTATAGGAGAAGGTAAAGGGACAAAGAAAGAAAGAGAAAGAAAGACAGCCACTGGAAGCTAATATAAATCATAGTTATATGTCTCATATCATCAACAGTCCACATTTATATATGGACATCATCATTAGCACCCTGCATCTCCAAAAGCTCAACCTCAAAGGTTGAGAAAAATACATGATTTTCCCATTGAGAACCACACAGTTCTGCATAGCATTTTCAAAAGTTGGGTTTGGTCCCAAGGTCATGAAGCATCTGCAACGTGGGTGAAGAAGAAAAGCCCATTTCAAAAGCTGAGATTTTTCACAGTGAGAAACGTTTGATATGAGCCTTTACTCATATTTTCCTCTTTGCCTGGCATATTTACAGGTTGAAGTGTCATTAGGTAGTTCATCCTGCAGAGACGTAACAGACACACCATCATATCCTGCTGTTTACCTCTCTCTGTCTGTCTCTTTCTTCCTCTCTATTTCTCTTTTTCTTTCTTTGGCTCTCTGTTTTTGTCTCCCTGTCCCACCGTTTCTCTCTCACACACTCTCTCACCTACACACCCAAACACCACCCTCCCCCCACCACCACCAGTGTTGTGGTGGCTGTGAAAGAGTTTGTGTGGTATTGAGTGTTTAGTCTAGAATAACACATCAGCTCCCCAAAGCCAGCCAGCAGTCAGTGCGGTTCACAGCCTTGAGAGCCCAGTGTGACCTTGGACAGCTGAGAACTTGTGGACTGTAAAACAATACATATGCATCTTAACAAGCAACTTTCCAAATGTTACAATGTTGCAAAACGTTCTTGAAACGTGATATTATGTGAAATAATGAAATATTGCACTTTCAGCATCATGTCACTTTGAAGAAAGACCTATTTTCTCTTATCTAAAATTGCATGCAAGTACTTTCAAATACTTATATTCTCACTATTGTTACATCTTATGGAAGTAAATTGTTTTGAGAGAAATTGTTTCAATCCCCACTCTGATTGTTAACTAAAGTGTTAACTAAAGAGAATCTGCTAGCCATTTCTGAAAAAGAAAAACACCACAGTGAAAACATTTTTAATGCCATAAAGGAGAAATGTAATGATCAATAAGATTCTAAAAGAAATCCTGAACCTTTCTGTTAAATTACCAGGTGAGACTGACATTTTTTGAAGTCAGGTAGGGTGAGAGAGAGCAGGGGTGAGTTTCCCAAACAGATTTAGTGCCCTGATCCCTCACTGTCTATTGTTAAGTGGATGGAGGGCTGGGGGTTTATAATGTTACTGAGCTTTTGGGAAAGTCACCTACTGCACTCTTTCGCTTGGGAATCAAGGGAACTTATGTGTGTAAAAAAGCTTCTGATTCTTCTTTCACATTCCAGCCCATGTTCACTGAACTCTGTGTAAACAGTTTGGTAACCACAAGCCATAATCCAAATGCTAGAACGGCTGTTCCCAAAGTGGAATCCTTCATGGGGTTCAAGGACTCCTGAGCAGAATGAGGAATTGTTTAATTTCTAATTTCTAAATTGTTTAAGTTCTGTATCTATCTATCTATCTATCTATCTATCTATCTATCTATCTATCTATCTATCTATCTCCTCTGTCTCCCTTGTTCTGTCCATTTCAGTGAGATCATCCATCCGTGTGTCTTCTACATCTGTTACTACTTCCTCTCTCTCTCTGGCCAGAAGACAATCAGTCATTATTAGGTTGTGCTAATGGGTCTCTACTTAGCCCTGAAAGCAAACACACGTGAATGTACAGACATACAACATACTTTGTCACAGACGTACACACAGACTCATGCAGACTGTCTCTGGCTATGTTCACACTGCACCTGAAAGCGTCCCAGTCTGTATTTTTCCCTCAAGTGTGATACAAATCTGATGTTTTCTCGTCATCGTTGACAAATTCTGACTTCAAATGCAAGTCACGTATCCACAGCTACATTCACACCACAGGTCTCCATGCTCTATGAATCGAAGTGTCTTCCCAAATACCAATCAAGTCGACTATTTCGCTTTCCATTTTTGTGTCTCATTGTCCTCCATACTAATGCTGGCTCAGCAAAGCTGCTGGGGGCCACAAAGACGAATGTGAAAGATTTGCGTATTGTCATGGCAACGGTGACAAATTCTGATTTCTGAATGTTCAAACACAAGTTGCATTTAAGTCGCAAGCCTCAGGATCCAATCTGCACCACACTTGCCTTTGTCCAAATCGCAACTGAAAAAATATGACTCCATGCAGTTTTTTGATGTTCCCACTGATTAGAAAACATCAGATGTAAGGGGGGAAATCTGAATTGGGACACTGGCTACATTCACACTACAGATGTAAAAGGCCCAAATCGTATTTTTTTGCCTGCATGTGACACAGATCGCACGTGACACATTTTTTTAGTAGTGTGAACACAAAAAACACTTAGAATCTGTTCTTTTCAATTCTAGCACCACATTTGTAAATGGTGCGAGATCTGAGATGCAGCATGTCGGATATGAGTCACTTTCAAACATGAATGTGAACAGATCTGAGCACAAATTGAGCATTAAGGCCTATAGAGTGAATGTAGCCTTTCAGCTGCAGCGTGAACATAGCCTCTTTCTTCTCCCCTTTCTGTCTCTCTCTCTCTGTCTCCCTTTTCGGTCTCTGCCCAATCCACCACTTTCTGACACCTCTCCTTTTCTCTGCTTTACTGCTTCTCAATCCATATGGACACAGTGTCTTTGTTGTCAGTGATTAAAAGGAAAAACAAATAAACCAGTCATTAAAGGTTTCAATTGACCAGGGAATTAAGAACCCCTAGATGAGGTCAGATGATACGATGGTTCAGATAACACAATAATGGGAATGAGATTAAAAAGCAGTTTGATTTGTGGTCGATGGTTTGATTCCCAACAGTGTGCTTCTGTGATCTGGCATCTCAGATGTCCCTCTGGCTCGACTTTGTTCAAGTCATTTGACTTTTATTTAGAAGAAGAGATGAAGGGAAGGAGGAATGGAGAGAAGTAGGGATGAACTGGCCCCTTCTCAGTCTTTAGAAATTGTCAAGTAGGTCGACTGTGTCTCTAAAAGAGCAAACCTTTCAGGAATTGGGGAAAGCTCACTGATTTCACTTTCAATTCCCATGTATGTTTTGCAATTTACAATGTATTCTCAATGGTCAAAAAACATGTGAGAGGCAATGACAGATGTCCATTATAGTAAACAAAAGGCATTCAAATTACAAGGTTTGTGCAGGAGACTGATGAATACCATCGCTGCTTTTAAAAAGCGGTCTCTGTGATCACTGGTGTCAAAGATGATCATTTCTCATCCATTTGGGCCCATAAAACTATGGTCTGAGTTTTAATGCGGTTTCAGATTTGGCTGAGTAAAATATTTGAAACCATTCATTTTCCGAGCATCATTTCCCTTGTTCAGTTGAGAGAGCGTGTGGCTGTGGCCTCTGGGAAAAGTGCTGAGGTCAGTGCCTTTTTTTGAGAGCAAAATGCAGCCACCCGTGCTGCTGCAAATTGAAAATATTTAAATACTTTTCATAAAAGTATTGGACTCATAAACATCCTTTTTTCTCAACCAATCACAGCTTAAGGTTAAAAGGGGCGGATTGTGTACACACATTGTTTTTGCTTCACGGTTGTCAGATTGAGAGCCGACAGCAAGAGCAACATCCGCATCAAGCTAATCCAGGGATGAGGGTTGGGCAAGCACCTGTGGTTGAGTTAACACACGCTGAATACAAAATACATCCAAAAATAAATACACAAATAAACACAATAAGCAGTATTTTCTGTAATGGCCATTAAATTGCTTGGTCAGATCAGGTTAGTAGAGAAAAAACCCTGAGTAATGGTCCATTTGATTTGGTACGGCAATTCGATGTATTACTGTAATGCACACATAAAATCAGTGATTGCAACGTCTTACCTGCTCTCTCTCTCTCTCTCTCTCTCTCTCTCTCTCACACACACACACACAAACATACACTCACATTCAAGCTATCTGAGACAGTACTTGAGAAGAGCAGGGCCTCAGTGGAGTCATCAGAGTAAGCATACAGACAGCTCTCCCCTGACAGTCCCTCTCCCAGCAACTTTGAAGCAGCAAGATAATCTTTCAAATGCTGAGTCCAGGAAGAGGCTGCGTCCACTGAGAACTTTTACTGTATTTATTTACTTTTTTAGCAGAGAGAGGAGCCTTTATACCATAGTGTGCCCATAATCCATGCTGTGTTCCAGAGTGGGAGAGTTTACCCCATAGTGGGTGCTTGAAATGGTGCGGTGCATGATGTAAAGCCATAAAGATGAGGAAGACATCAATTCCATACACACTCTCAAGGGAAAAATGTAGCCGGTAGGAAACTGGCCTCTATAAAAAGTGAAATGAAAAACAAACGCCCATGCATTTTTTGAACATTGTCAATGAAACTAATAATATAGTGTTGAACTGTTTCACCTGGTCAGTAGGTGGCGCCTTCATGCTGGACAAAAGGGACTCTCAAACAGAATTAATCATGTTGTTGATCTGATCTGGCCACACCGATCTTTTAGTGTCCATTTCTTATTTCTCCACAAAAAACAGTCTAGGTAAGTTTAACAGCGTTACATTGGAGAAGTCACAGCCTGGGATGACAGAAATATATAACTTTGAAGCCTGTTCAAGGGTTAGTGGAGAGTAACAAGATGAGCATTTTTCTAGCTAGCATCAAACCACTGCTGTAGTCTCTGCTGACTGATCAAGGTGTGATCTGATGGCGGTTTTGTGGATTTAAACAAAAACCACACAGGTTAAATGAAGCATGGATGAATTCAGGGAGTTATTCTTGTTTAAAACATATTTTCTTTGTTCAGAGCACTTCTAAGATCCACTATTGGCGCCGTTTTTCTGTAATGGCTGCCACTTTAGAGAACACTTGCTAGTATTGGTGGAAGGTAAATACACGTTGCTCAAGGAGAAACTGCATAGTTACGAAGGATTAAAAGATAATTCCGGTATTTTTAAACCTGGGCCCTGTTTTTACACATTTTGGGTTCTAAATGACTAATAGGTACAAAAAGGTTTTGGAATTGGTCCAGTAGATCGCCTCAGCCGGCAGCCGCGAAACGAGCTGCAATGGCTGCAACGTAATCCTTTGGGGCAGCTGCACCCGATCAAAGTACGTCCACTAAAAGTGTTTGTTTTTGCCACTGACAGGCTCAAGGATCCCTACAGAGATAGACTTTTGTTTAACCAGAAACAGAAGTCTCAAGGAGAAGTCTCCCTCTGAAATCTCACGAGAGTTGACTTGTTGCAGGCTCAAATAAATAGGACGACCATCGAATTCAAATGCCTCATCTACATTGTGGAAATCAGCAAAATATTCAACCATAACTTTGGAAATAAATTTTTGCTCGCAGTTCATCGATGTAAACTTCACACTACTATCTCCAACCAGTACATCTTGTGGTTTGAATCCATCCATGGTTTGAGGAGCATGGCATGGTGTTTTATGAGAGATGTGAACACACAGCTGGATTTTGTTCTCTGTGTGTGACAAGATCATCCCAGTAGTATTGAGAACAGACCATTACTGGCTGTGAAACATACTGCGCTCTTTCGCACTCTCTTCCCATCTTTCGCTCTCTACTTCTGGCTCTCTTATCTCTGCGTCTGATTTGTTCTTTCTCTCTGCTTCTGTCTCTCTTCCTCGTTCACACCCAGACTTTCTCCATTGAGTAAAAATTCATTATCCCAGGCAAATGCATACAGATGTCATTGTGTGTGTGTCTGTCTATGTGCACTTACATCTATGAGTGCATGTTTATGTGTCTGTGTGTTTACATGTTCGTCCTTCTTTGCATCTAGGTAACTCCCTTCCCTTGCATATTATCAAGGCAACAGTATGTCATCTGTGCTCCTACCTCAGACTGAATAGTATTGACTATTTAGAAGCTGGTGTGTGCACGGACACACACACACACACAACACACACACACACACACACACACACACACACACACACACACAGCCTAATGGAGTTACAGTCTGATGAGCATTCTAAGCTTCTGAGAAATACAGGCACACATGCATGCTAACACACACACACACAGCACACACAGACACACACCCTGGATTGCAGCCCGTCATACACACAAAGTCTTATGTGCAATTTCAGCCCTTGAGGAACCAGGAAGTCCCCTTGTTGTTTATGAAACATCTGGAGCACAGAATCCCTGAATCCCGGTCTCCCCTGGCAACACTAAATCAACAGCCAGCCCACTGCCTGCACTGAGTGTGTGTGTGTGTGTGTGTGTGTGTGTGTGTGGTGTGTGTGTAGTGTATCTAGATGTGTGTTCTGTTAGTAGGAAGCATTAATTAAGGGCTGTATTAACTATTAACTATAACTATTTTATAGGGAAGGGGGCTGAGGAGGAAGCGGATGTGTACATAAATTCTGTGGTGTCCATTTTGCATCCCTCCTAGTATTCAGTTTGATTCAATCAGGGATGCAAAATGGTGCAGGACATAATCATCCTATACGACGTGAGTAGGCCTATATCAATGGGCTAAGATGAGATTCATATTGATCCTCAGAGTTTGATTTAGCTTCAGCTGAATAGAGTTTCTGTGTTCCTTTTTAGCAGCCATTGTGCTGCTTTCCACGGATCCTGGATGATATAACTACTTGAAATACCGCACTTCACCATGTGGATTACATTTCCAAGTAGCAGTTCAGATAAGAAAGTAAACACTAGGCCAAGGACAAGTGCTGAATACTAAGTGGTATACAAAATGAGCAAGGCATGATTTGAACTGGTTCTGACCGTTTGCTCTAGTTTCAAGGGGGGTGTACTAAAGCCAGACAGTGAGTTGTAAGTAATCTTGTGTTTTCACTCAAAGCGTTTTTGTTTTCACTCCAAGATCCATTTAAGGAAGAATATAAGCATTTCTATGAGTCTCCTGTGTGCAGTGGCAGGCCAAATGAGGCATGTCTGACCTTGGGAACATGGAAGCACTAAGCCTGAGGCCGTTGCCCTGTTGTCTGCCCGTAGCCTTCCCCCTTAACCTCCCTCTGAGTGGACCTCCAAACAGTTTTATCTCTTCTTTCCTCTCTTTATTCCCCTCTGAGTGAAAGTCAAATATATATATTTTTTTCCTCTTCCTGACTTTTTTAATTTACATTTACTTTTAAGGCATGTATCCCCATTAGCTGACGCCTCAGTGACAGCTAGACTGCTTCTTCTTCTAGTTCATCCTCTCAGCCTCGTGTCCCTGACTCATTTCCCTTCTAAATTGAACGCAAAATGCTTTGAACAAAGTCACAGAGACATCTGCGATCATGGTGACACACTCTTGGAAATTGAACCGTCAACCACAAATCAAACTGATTTTTAATCTCATTAATATTATCTTGTTATCTGAACCATTGTTTCATCTGACCGCATCTTAATGCTCTTAATTGCCCTGTGGATCAAAACACTGAGAACAAGCAGAGGATGGGAAGGGTTGGAGAAACAAATGACATACTTGTCACTGTAACTGAGTAGGCTGAAATGTAATTAAATGAATGAACAGATTACTACTCTAGAAATCTATCTAGAAATCTAGAAATAATAACCATAGCTGAAAACGTTATCTACATTGCAATCGAAACGCACACTGACTAACTGAAGTGTATGGAGAGTGTAAATTTATACATTGTCAGCAATCCAAAATGTGAGTTAGCAAACACGTAGATTACTGTCTGCAATTTACCTCATGATGGCTCCAGACACCAGGGATCAAAAGAAGATATTTTTGAAATATAGTTCAAAGTGCCCTGCAATTGGTAATGCAATGCAAGCCACCATAATATGTTTTCCATGATACCGCAAAGAGAACGTGGTTGCAAGCTAATTTACATCAAAAGGACAAGCTAAGAGGAGATGAGCCTTGATGGAAAGTCTGAATGTTTCCACCTTTATTTAGTGAAAAATCAGAAAAAAACAATGCACAAGCTCACCCATTCAGCCAACTCTCCCTCTCTCTCCATCTCTCTCACAGACACACACACACACACACACACACACACACACACACACACACACACACACACACACACACGCACCCCCCTTGTTAAATTTTAACAAAACAATCACGTTACAGCAGCAGTGGCTTTCTGTACCACTAAACTACCTGTCATGATCCTGGCTGTGCCTCTCCCTCATTCCTAGTTTCTACTGTCTTTCCCTTCCTGGTGTTTCTTGTTGGTCCCCTGTTTGTTCTCTCTGTCTGTGTGTGTGTGTGTGGGCGTGGCGCCCCGTTAGCTCCTCTTGGCTACCCATCCACTCATCAACCTCCTGCATCATAAATATCCCGGCTCTACACCCCAGTCTTCGCCAGATCGTCAGTTCGCTAACGTGGTACTAACGCTACGGTCAACTAAGCTTGGTTCTGTGTTTTCCCATATTTGCCTGTCTCTGACAAACCCTGCCTCTACTCATGCTTCAGGTCCATCCCTCTCCCATGGTCTCTGTCTGCCTGCCTCGCCCTGTGCCCAGCAAGCCTGCTTCCCAGCCGTCCGCTCAGCTCCCGCTCCTTGCCTCGCGCCACCATTCTCCGGCTCAGCTCTCCATACCCCATTTCTCCCGCCTTTCTAATAAACCACCTTGTACAGTCACCTGCCTTTGTCCTAGTCCTGTTCTTGGGTCCAAATCCTACACACACCTGACAATTTATTTAAGTTAAATCATGACATTCAAGTTTTTT
>OOFE01035781.1:0-22566 GCA_900323365.1 Monocentris japonica | reverse complement strand
TTTTAGCCTCACTCCATTGGCTGCCAGTAAAGTTCAGGATCTATTTTAAGATTCTTTTAATCACTTTTAAAGCACGACATGGCTTCGCTCCTGCCTACATTTCCGAGTTACTAAGCCCTTACACAACCGAGCGGTCACTTAGGTCATCCAACCAAAACCTGTTGGTTATACCGCGTGCCAAACTAAAAACCAAAGGCGACTGTGCTTTTGCTGTTCTGGCACCCAGACTCTGGAACATTCTCCCTCTTTCCATTAGATCAGCTGAGTCTGTTGATTGCTTTAAAAAACAGTTAAAAACCCACTTTTTTAGGATGGCCTTTCTTTAATTTCATGGTGTGCTCTGGACGGTGGCTGATTGCTGAAAGCGTTCTGTGTTTGTATAATGGTTGTGTTTGTATGTACTTTTGAATGTATTTTCTTTGTATGTGCTCTGTGTCTGTGTTTTCCTTTTTCTGTATCTTTGCTGATGTAAAGCACTTTGTAACCTCTGTTAAAAAAAGTGCTATATAAATAAAGTTTTACTTACTTACTTACTTACTTATGTAACTACTCTGCTATCAATCATTTTTTAGGTGCCACTTTTTTCAAAAACTGAAATTAACCTTTTTTTTTGTTAAACAGTTTGGTGTCATTGTTATCACTTAAAATGTAAGATGACCAACAGGCCAATCTCCCAAAAACTTGGTGTATTCCTTTTAAGGAAGAAAAGATTATATTCTGATTGTATGCTGATGTAATCACTGGTGTATATGATCACCTTTACTTTATTCTCATATTCCTCTTTCCTAGTATTTCTTACTAATTTTTCATATTCATATTCAGAGATTTTCCCCATTTAAAAAAAGGAACCAAAGGTAAAAAGGAACTGAGTGACAATTCAGCAAATTCCAAATGGTGTAAATGAAAAATCTTTCGATGGCAAGTTACTGTTGAAACATGGTGTAATTGTTGTTAACGAAACAGCATTTCAGTGGCACACTCTAGCATCACTGAAGCAAAACCAGAGGCTTCTCTCTGATGTTCATTTCATCTTCTTGCCCCTGTTCTGTGTCTCAGCTGAATAGGGTTTTAATTGAATGTCTGTAAGTCCCCAGAGTCTATCTCCCCATACAATTGGATTAACAAAGGCATAGACGCTACTCTGTTGTTCTGCAGTTTAATTGTGAATGTCATATTGAAGTGTTTTTTTTTATTGATGAACTTTAATGCTATATAGAATTGTGTAACCCTGAAGGCTATTCCCCTTTGAAGATGAGAGCCACTGTGAATGTACAATCATCATCATTGTAGATTTACAGTTCAGCTAGCTAAAGTTTAACGCCCACACTCAGCCTTTTAACACCCCTACATATTTATATATTAAGTAAAATCATATTTCAATTCTGATATAATGCATTATCTCACAAAACTTTCAAAATGACCGATTGTGATTCCTACAAGTAAATGCTTCTGTAATTAGGTCCCTCTTGCAGTAAGACTAAACTATCATCTAGTTTAATCCTTTGGGCATCTAAACAGTCCCGTGTGTGTGTCTGTGTGTGTGCGTGCACGCGCAGGGTGCAGAGTGTGGTGAGGGGCTTCGGAGAAGGAACATGTCATGTGTAGTCCATTGGGGAGACTGGCCCGAGTCTCCTTCTGCTCAGCCAGTGGAGGACGAGCTGTGTGGAGACAAACTGAGGCAGCAGAGCCAACAGAACCTGGAGCTCCCCTGCTTCGTCCCCTGCCCAGGTAAAGACTCCGAAATATATTTACACTTTTGCAATTCCGTTGTACTGACAGATTTCCATTATATTGGATTAAGGAATTCTAACTTAGATTAAGTATTTTCATTGATGAAATTGCATTAAAGTAGCGCTGAAATGATTAGATGAATTTAAATGTATGCAGTTTGTAAGTAAGTAAGTAAGTAAGTAAGGTTTTTACTTCCCCATAATATCTGTGGGGGTTTGAGATTTCTGGCTTTCAAAGTCATTTTCTGGCCTGCACTTAAGAACAAGCCAAAAAACAAAATGACAAGCAGTATTAATTACAGTATTTTGCATCATGCTAATAAGAAAAATAAAATAAGATAGGTTAAGATAAGAACTTTATTGATCCCTGTGGGAAAGTTAAGTAATTAGATGGATTACCTCTTTACTAGAAGTTTCTGTTGGATTGCTCTGATTAGCTCCCTCACTTGTGTCTACAGTCCACTGTAGCTCTCGGGAATGGGAAGGGGGTCGGGAAATAGAGGCCGATAAAGGTCATGTATTAGTTAATGCTCCCTTAGACTATATCTGGTTTATCTGGTTATACAGATCCAATAACAGCCAGACACAATTAGGTTGGTTCTATTTTATTTTATATGTACTTTGTTGAAACTTTATTTGGATTAAAAGAATTTTAATATTTTTTCTTAATACCTAAAAGGGTTCATTTTTTCCATGTGGCTCGGTTTCCCATGCCTGTTTTGCCTTTGGTCAACCACCTGGCCCTGTTGTGAAGTTGCAGTGTGCATGCGCTCATATGTATGTGCATGAGTGTGTATCTGTGCTCATGTATGTATGTGAGAGTGTTGTTCACAGTACACCGCAGCTTCTGTGAGAGTAGAGTAGAGAATAAGAGTGGATCCTTATGCAGTGAAAGATAATGATCTGCATCAGTCCACAGACTGTCACTAATGGCCGGTCAGGGCAGAGAATCAAAGGGATGTGCAGGCTAAGGAGCTGTGGCAATGGTGAAATTATCACTTGTCAAGGATTATAGGATGTTAATGTTTGACCTTCAGTAACGCAAGTATTGATACTTTATTTATAGACATGTACAATAGATCAACCACCTCAGTGGCAGATCAGTTGTACAGAAATCAACTCAATTTTGTTTTTAAAACACAAATTTCAGAGTTTGGTGTTGCATTTATTGTTGGTCTCAGAGTTGTATAGATTGTATTGTAGAATTTATAACTCAGGTGAGTGTATTACTTCTGAATGCCCACCGGGCTGTTTGACTGATTTGTGTGTTTGGTACATTATCAGCTGCAGATGTGGGTTGAAGTAACTTTCGATCTCATTTAAATGTTCCCAGAGCTAGCAGGGAGCTGATAAATGATCCCTGAAATAGTCCAGGCTGAACATAAACCATCCTCAAGTATCTGAAAATAAGTTCTGGCCATCAATGATCTTTTTTTTCTCTTTGCCCTCAGGAGACTGCCATTTGACAGAGTGGTCATCTTGGAGCTCATGCCAGCTGACTTGTCTGGAGGGACGGAGCTTTGAGACCACCGGCCGCCAAGCCCGCTCCAGAGCCGTTGTCATCCAGGTCATGGAGAACCAGGACAACTGTCCACATCAAGTTTTTGAGACGCAGCCCTGCAAAGGTACTGGTGAAACAACTTAGATAAGCATATCATTAGCAAGTACAAAAGATTTACAAGAACTTGTCTTGTTGACAGTGGTGGAGAATATGGTATGTAATGACACAAATGTTACAGGGACAACAGGGCCTCATATGCAGTGCAAAGTGACAGTGCCAGACATGCATGGATAGTAGACTATACAGAACAGGGTGCAGAAGGGGGTCCAGGGTTGTCTATATGCAATTTTGAAGACAATTTGTTGCAATTCATTTAATATACCTTTCTTCCGTTCTTTGCAGCAATTTCTGTCATCTCCACTTCTTCTGTCCTTAGGAACCTCTCTCTACCCTGCTGTGGCTTCTGTCCTCTCTGTCTGCACTCAGAGTGTAGCCTTTTCTTATGGCGGCTGTGTTGTATGAAATATTTAAGTGAACTGTTGAAGTGAATCTATCCAAAATGACAATGGTAACAGACAAAATAATGGAAACACCACATTTCATTGTGCTACAAAGTTATTTCAAAATGCATTTATTTCTTTGTCTCAGTTTTGTGCACAGTACTCCATCAAAGTGAAAAAGAAGTTATACATTTTTTGTGAAAGCATTAAATTCAAACAACAGTATTCAGCAACAGTATTCAACGCCTTTGATTCATTTGAGCTAAACTGCCACCACCTCCACTCTACAGGACAGCAAGAGCTTTGGTGGTTGTTGGTCTACCAAATAGTGGCCAGAGCTGTCTGCCAGTCTGGGAACAAGCCAGCTGTCAAGTCTAGCTCTAATGTTAGCTAGCTAGCTACAGTGGCAACATTAACTGATATCAAGGCTGTAAGGCTGCAAGGTGTATTGTGTCAAACAGTTTGCTTGAAAAACTAGCTAGACTACCAAGATGATATGTAGGTCTATTATTAAGGTACAATAGTGCAATATTAATTGCTTTACTATATGAAACGTCCTACCTTTCCTCCGCAATCTTGCTTTGTAGAGCCTAATATGTTGTTTTTTTTCGTATTCAATTGTGATTTCAAAGTCACACTCCTTTTTCTCTTGGTGATTTTGTTATTTTATCCACCCCCTGTATATATTCAAAATTCAAGATGACATGAGTGGATGGATTTTCTTTGATACATAAAAAGGGGCTCAAGTGTCTCTGACTGATGCCCTGTTGAAAATCAATCTTCCCAATAGCTGCCCTCAGGAAAATGAGAGACCTATATTTCATGAAACAAAAAGGTGCCTTTCATATAATTCCACCAAATTCCCTCCATTTCATTTTCCCCAGAACACCTTAGCCTAGCAATTGGGGCACACTGCTTTACCACTCAGTGGAAAATGTGCTCCTTTAGTTTTGCTACAACCAGAATATGCCTTCCCTGATAATGTGAAGTCGCAGGGCTGGGTGGTGGCTAATGTTCAGGGAAGCCTGAAGTCATGCCTGGATGCCCAACGCAAACTGCTAATGAGCACTGCCTGCCTCTCTGCCTTTGTTACAGGAGGAAAATGCCACAGCTACCAATGGAGGACCGGAGGATGGAGCGACAATGAAAGAGTCGTGTGGTGTCAGCGCTCTGATGGTGTCAATGTCACAGGTGGAGACTTTTAGTGTCTACTGGCCACCCATTACAGGGATCATGCAGATACACTCATGGAAACACACACACACACACACAAATATGAACATCTTTGTGTCTATTTGGCTACATTCACACTGCAGCTGACAGTGTCCTAATTCAGATTTTTTTCTGTCACATCTGACACAGATCTTGTTCTAATCAGTGTAAACAGCAAAAAGCTGCATGAAGTCACATTTTTTTAAATTCCAGACTCACAAAATCAGATCCCGAGGCATGTGACCAACTTGTATTTGAACACTCAAATCAGAATTTGTCATTGCCATGACAAAAATATTACATCATTCACCTGAGACAATTGTCATAATTTTGGTTATATAGCAGTGTGGCTGACACAGCAATAGAAAGAAAGACAAATAGCCGACTTGACTGGTGTTTGGTGAGACGCCTCACTTCATCAAAACTGTTAGACACATACTGTAACCGAAATGGTTTTCTTAATGTTACTCTTGACAGTCAGCTCATATTGGTTTCAGATATGGGTTGCGTCCTAGATTAGATATGAACAGCCATCCAAAAAAAAATCAGAAATGAGCAGCAATTCAGAATTGAGCATAAAGACCTGCAGTGTGAACATACTTACTTTGCCTTTCTGTCTTTCTCTCTCCAAAACACACACACATACAATAACACAAAGGACAATTTAGGTATAGTGTTCTAGCTGAATTCAACACCTTATTTGATCTTCCTGTTCTCAATGCAGCCTTAATTTATTTCTCCTCTCCCTCTAAACATAAGTAATCAATAAGCCAGAGTCTCTGCCGGGAGGCTTTCAATAATCATGCATTTGTATTGGTGGGAAATGAAGCAGGCATCGGGAAACAGAACAACGGTAATTGCGCAGAGGGAATGAAAGCTTATGGGGAGCTTGATGTGCTGTAAATAGTATGTGAACGCGATCTTATCATTGGAAGGAAGTGTCTTTGGTAAATTCAAGCTCAGCAGGAGTAATCTCTCTCTGCAGAGAATGCGAGAGCCCAAGGCATTACTCTTTGATATTTTGACATGCAATTTTCTATGTTGGAATTAAAATGTTCACACATTGATCAGGGACACTGATAGGCAACTTACCCCATTAATCAGGTGTGACACTACATTAATTTGCTGATCAATGGGTAAAGGAACAGCGGTAAAAACCTGTGTCTTTCTCCAGGGGGGTGTTTCCTGCAGAACAGGCCAACCACAGTCAGACACTGCAATCCGCCTTGCACCAAGCCCTTCTCCCACTGCACACCGGTAAGACCAATGTATCTCAGTGATGGCATTGTGCTCGTTCCCTGTAAACAGTTAGTTCTCAGTATGTATGTTAGCTGTCTACTGCTGCTCCTAAATAGGAGGTGGGGCGTTAAAATGGATTTTGATAGAGCCTTTTTTTCAAGTGTCAAGAACCAGCCATTAGAGGATTATCAGATTATTGAACGACGCTTGCGAGCTCAGTGTGAGTGAAGGACTACACCTAGATGTGGGAAACTGCACGTGGGCAGCAATGAAAATGACAAACTCCATGTTTAAGCTTTTCCTGCCCCTTAGAGTACCCCCCATGTAACTGCAGTTAAAGTGGCAAACATATATGAGGCACTGAAGTTTACCACCTATTATCTAGGAGGCATCTGAAGTGTACTTTGCCTGAAAAATTAAATAAATGTGTAAACCTACTAAGCTTGACACCTACTAAGCTTGGTATATTGCATTTGGTGCATACTGTTTTTAGTCTGGCTGGCCCTAGTGCAAAATTGTCCCCTAATCCTGGAAGTGCTGGTGCAATGCTCTGTCCATTGAGCTATACAGTTTAAAGATTTAAGGTTGGGATAAATCAAATGCATCACTTTAATACTAGAGTGTCTTTGAAAGAGTAGAGTCGAGTAGTCCCGAAACATCACAGACTATTTGTGTCAATGGTGTTTTGTGGCTATGGGAAAATAATGATCACAGTAATCGATCGTGTTGGCTGTAAATGAGGTTCGTCTGGCCTCCTCCCCCATGCAGAGTGGAGTGTGTGGGTGTGAGAAGGGTTACACTGAAGTGATGACCACGCATGGCTTCCTGGACTACTGCACCAGAACCCCGGGGGCAGACAACAAGAAAGCTGATGTGAAGACCAACTCTGGAAGATTAAAACCCGGACCATCTCAGGCCCAGGACTTCTTCAGTGAGTGGACGTTACGACCTGTTGGCCCAGGTACTGAAATGGAGATTATTTCACAGCTCAGCCAGCGCGCCTCAGCTCATTCCTGCCTTTGAACTTGGCTTTGCAGCTTTAGAATAACTGGGCTTGGCGTGGAATTCATTGTCAGCCTGTCTTTTATGTTTTCTATATTGAAAAAAAAATCCCAGTTCACCATTATATGCTGTACAAGACCTCAATGAAGAAAAACAATTTTTATAACCATTTCTCTGTAGTGTGTTTGAAAGGACAGGAATTCAGAGAAAGCAAGCTTTAGGGATCAAATGATGTAGACATACAGTGGGGTCCAAAAGTCTGAGTCCACTACCAAGAACTGTTTGTTTTCATCATTTATCAAAAACAAATTCATTTATTTTACTCAGCTGCTACATCTTATTCAAGAATCCATTATTTAGAACTGATACAAATCAATATTTTTAGATATTTGAGAAATGCCCGTATGAATTTGAAATATATCTGAATATCTTGTTTGTACAAAATTTGGTCACACCACCACACATTGTGAATTGTTTTGGTCTTTTAACAACGAATACTAGATATTGACTGAATTAATATGGTCCTCTATGTATTAATGTCGCTACTGCTAGTGCTTTAACTTTGAAAAAGGACTTCTCTTGAAAAATATTTTTTTTATGTTTTTATCATGTAATCTTGTTTGAGAAATGTCACTTGACAAAACAATGTGTTTTAGTTTTTGATAAATGATGAAACAAAAGAGTTCTTGGTAGTGGACTCAGACCTTTGGACCCCACTGTATATCCAATGTTCTGTATTAAAGCTCCTGCTTTCTGATTGCACAGATGGAAGACTAAAGCTGTGGGTTTACGGCGTGACTGCATTTGGATTCATCTTAATACTATTAATTATTGCATTATCATTCCTGGTCTGGTACGTATATAAGTTTTTCAACAGATTTCTCACTGTTTCTCACCATTTCACAGCCTTCTATAATGTAAAAATCCATTGCTGGACACATGCATTGTTTAAAAGGACAGGGTGAACACTGAGAAGCAGAGTGAATTTCTAGCCACCTCCTTTACATGAAAATAACCCTGTCAAGTGATGACTCATATCAAATAATGGAATTCTTTGACTGAAATAAAATTGGACTGCGCTGTGGTACAAAGTCAGAAGTCACCTATTCTCTCTTGCATGTGTTTATTTTTCCAGTAAGCCATCCAAAATGACGAAGACATCCTCTCCACCACAGAAGCCCTTGACCCTGGCCTATGACGGTGACATGGATATGTAACCAGGCTCTTATACCTCACAAGGACACGCTTGGCCTGTTACAAACAGACTCTAAATTGCGTGCAGATTTCTAGTACACTCATCCCGAAACACATCACCCATCACACACTACTGACTGTCGGCCAGTTGAGCTGGGTGTTTGCTGTAATGCCAATAGTGTTGCAACAATAAAGTGGACAAATAGCAATGCTCACGATTTGCAATGCTCACAATGTACATGATTTGCTGCTGACGGGCGAATTAGCCCAAAATTTTAGCTGCAGCCAACTTTTCCTCACTGAAAAAGAGGAAGCAGAGGGAGGCGGCCATTGTCAACAACAGCTGATGTGTCTCTAGTCGTGGAAAATGAATGGACCTCCAGTGACTGATTATTCAAATTGCGACATGAACGCATGGTAAAAGTACTATTTGCAACCCTCAAAACATCAAGAGCCCCTCGGAGAAGGTGTGTTGTATGACCTTGCTAAGTGGATCCTCAGGTGTCGGTTTTGGAGCTTACGTTTTTTATATGTCAAGAATCAGAGGGGCAACCTTGGCATTCGACTCGGACAGTGAGAGGGAGACCAAATGTTTTGGGTTAGCAGCTGCAGTTAAACGTGACATTCAAAGTCGGGCCAATGGACCATTTGACATTTGATTTGTAGGGCGTTTTGTCAGTCCAGGACATTTGTAAAGGAAATGTCACAAGTCTTAAACAAACAGCCTTTTTTGAATATCTGAGAATAAACAAAATGCTGTATGCACTACATTAGTGCTGATTCATTTTTGCGTGATTCAACTTTTCTAGTGTTTTCATTGTAATGCAAGTTATTGCTGTCAAATCGTGTTTTTGTTGATGACGCCATATGATGTGTGTGTTTGGACTTTAAAATGTAAACCAAAAGCAGGCTTGCCTTGAGTTTTGTTTGAGTTCAATGATACAATACTTTTGCTTCCCTGATTCTTATAAGAGGCTCGGCCACTGAAAAAATGAATTGAGAAAAAAACTCAGAATCTTGTATGAAATTTGTACTGAAACATACCAGATTATTTTGCATTCAAGAATTTTATGAACACAATGTAGCAAGAGACAAAATGGCATAAACAGACATAATGCCAGTTATCAAATACCAGCATGATAAAAATCACCACACCGCCTACACAGTTCCTGATTAAAAACAGAAAGAAAACAGATAAAACAACAGAAAGAGATAATTAGTTATTTGATCATACGCTGTATTTTTATTAGAGCAAACCTAATTTACTCTTTTCAAAGGGGGTAAGTTATTTGTTTTTGGAAATAAACAAGTAATCGGCATAATGCCATACTTTTCACATTCTACCATAAATAAATACAAGGACAGACTGCAAAGTGTGAGGGGGCGGAACTATTTTTTGCAAGCCAGGAAAATATCTGTGTGGTCACCGTGAAGACACAGCAAAGGAGCTTGCTGGTTTTGATATATATTGAAAGACATCAAATATCTGTAAGCACATAAATTGGGTAACTAGGCTATTTATGTTGTTTGCTTATTTGTTTGTTCCTTCTTTCCTCCCTTCCTTTACTACTTTTTCTATATGCCATGATGATAGGCATTAGGAAGTCTGACTCAAGCACAAAAATGAAAAACTTATTTTTATTTGGTCAGAGAAATTCTCCAAATCTAACGTTCACACTGCACTTGCAAAGCATCACTGATTTTGACTGCCAGTACATCATCCCAAAGCACTTGGGCGGAGCATAAACTCTTACATTTCTCTGGATTCAATCTAACATGGATCCTTGAGTGCATTATTCATAAGAACCAGTAGAGAATGAATTTACTTTTGCTAGGTGGTTTTGACATTGACCAGAGTTCATGCTGTTTCTCTTCTTTCTCCAAAAACTGGAGATTTGGCCTTGTGTGACCTGAAATCATTCCGAATGTCTTTTACCAATGACTCTATAATCTTTATGGTTGTTAGGATATGGTTGTTACTTGTTGTAACGGTTCTATTTCAACAACCAATTGTATGTATGCATGTTTGATCTGTTTGGCAGAAAGTGCTCCAAGTGGCCTTGCAATGATTCTGTTTTACAAGTTGCCAAACATTTGGCAGAAGTTTGTTTTAGGCAGTGTTTCCACTAATATTTGGCTAGTGCAAGGAAAATATGGAAAATTGCTAACTCAATATCAGGCCCACTTGTGACATATTGGTCATTTCTAGGTAATAACTGTGCAAATATCAACTAAAAAGCAAGTTATCTGCTAAATTGTCCATTATGAGATAAAGTGCAGCCAAACCAGATCTCTCGCTGACCTTCAGAGAGGTCTGACCAGATTAATGGATGAACATTTCTATTGGGTTATGACACAAAAAACCAATAGTATGTTAAGTCATTATTTACAGTAATACCATGCTATTTGTGTTACTATTGTGTGTACATGGAGAGCTGGACAAAAAAAGCAAATAAATTGTGGTACTCTGTGTGGAATAAGCTGTGCATTCTTTCTTCCTTGTTTCTCATCTTTTTGAGAGAGAATCACTTTTCTTGGGGCCTGCTGTGAACTCCACTGACTTCTTGGCTCTTATGTCTTGATAAATTATAATTACTAATACAGGATCCAAGGCAGAGCCCAGATTATATAAGCAACTGATAAGATTAATCTTCCCATCCAGTCAGGTACCTACTCTGATAGTCCCGGGATGCTCAGAGGATGTGAGAGAAACAGTGTTTAAATCTTTTGTCTAATCGAATTCATTTATTTAATACTGTCACTTCTGTTTAAGAGAAGGTTGAATTCAAACAGTTGTGTCATGGCCGTCTGATGAGTGGCAAAGAGACGGGCCGATCTTGTCATGTCCAATTTATCTCATTTTAGTACCTCTCAAGACATATTTGCAGTTTTCTGTGGGGATCCAGGAACAGCCCGGTAATGACTGGGTTTCGTTTAAATCATGCTTTATCTATTACTTCCAGCTAAATCATTCCACTGAAGTGTAATATACTGTAGTTTGGCTGATTTGAGAGCAAAACAAAAGCCTAATGAATATTTAGAGAATGAAGAAAGTTGCAATTAATGCATGCATCTCACTTCTGTTGCACTGCTGCAGAGTAAGAGCAGATAGCAGTTCTCTTCTGACACCTCAGAGTATTTACTTAACAGAATTATGCAAGCCTGTGATGAATTTTGTGCATATAAGTGGCTTAAAACTGTGATTCCCAGCGTGGGGTCTGAGGATCCACTAAGGTCCCTGGAGGATTATGTCATTCACCATGGTCTGTCATCTCAATGACTACATTATGGACAGCTAGCTACTGAATCATATCTGACAAAGCACTCCTTCTCTTATAATTCATTCCCTGGGTTAAAATCTTAGCAAGTGGGGGTCCATGGCCTAGTTACAATCTAATTTGGGATCCTGGCCTAATTCCTTTCATCTTGGGGTCCTTGACATGAAAACGTTTGGGAAATCCGAGGGCCATGGCGATGCCAAGGGATATGCCAATACATCCAATATCATTGGACTATATTTATTTATGTATTTTCTATGTGCTATGGTTTCACTATAATATTCCTATAGGGATTTATAGTTTGTCTGTGGTACACAACAGTGACCTTCTCATAGTTAATGATAATTTTCTATCACCTATGGTATCGCTATCATACTAATATTCCTTGAAGGACTTGGGGTTTTGCTGTGATATTTGTATAGTAGATTTCCAGAATATACAATTCCACTACTTCTTCTACAATGCTAATACAATTTTCTTACGGGATTTTCTCAGCCACCTTTCACCTTCCGTCAGGGCAGTGGGAGGGTTTTATTCCAGAGCTGAGACGTTGTCGTTTCCCTACTTGATCTGGATCCTGCTCTCCATACGACGGGTAAGTGAAAATGGCCCGTTTTGTCTCAGCCGAACGTATTCTGCATAAACACCGCGTGCATAATGCACTTAATCTATCGTGTATAACCGGGACTGTCTCATTCACCAGAGCATCTTACGCCTCAGTATCACCGTCGCCTGCAGATAGTCTGTAACCGACATGCGTTCTGATCAAGTGTCCGCCTATAGATGGAAAAGGAAGCCTGAATGGAATAAACTAGGAGCCTCTCTATTACTCCATTTGGCTGTTTCTCAATAAGAAATGATACAACATAAACGGAAAGGCCTGTCATGATTACAAAACATGATATCGTATTCAATGTTCAGCCTCGGCGCTCCCCTCGCGAATATCACAGTAATCCGCCGGAGTGAAGTTAGCTTCATATTGGGAATTGGCTATTCGGTGATTGTTCACTTTTCAAACTTGTAACAGTACATTGAGGAATGGATCTGTGTTTACTGGAAGGTGAAAAACAATTGACAACCACTGATTTCAATTTTTGAGGAAATAGTTTTGAGTAAATATTGAAATGAAGACGAACTATTTTGTAAGTAGAATTAGGATAAATCAGAGGTAGGATATATTCTATCTCTGATTTATGGAAAAATTTCCTAATTCTGATATGAAGGCAATTTGTTTTGCTATTGTTAAAATAATGTTCAATGTATTACAACATTCCATGTGACAAAGAGGCCACATAAACATTTTCCAATATCAAGGTAAGTTTACTCGTCAGTAATCCTCATACTAAACAAATATCACAGGAAAACTACATACACAACGGATATTATCAGAATACCATAGAAATAACAATACCATAAAGTAGGATAAGTTCACCATTAACTCACTATTGAATACCACAGACACATAGAGGTCCCTATAGGAATATTATAGTGATATTTTGTAGGGCAGTCTGTCATCATCTAAAGCAGTGGTTCTTAAAGTGGGTTCCAGGTACTGCCAGGGGACCTCGAGGGGGTTCTAGGGGTCCTTGAGGGAGTTCCCAAGCGTCCACAGAAAAATAAAGAATGTTACCATAATTTCATTCACTAGAAATCAGAGAATATAGTATGATTGACTATTTTAGGTTTCACTCTCATCACTACTATCTCCCTATGTACAGTGTAGACACTTTCTACAATTCAATACTACATCAACAGTAAAAATCCTCCTGGTTCCAGTGCTGAGCACTGAAACCAGCTAACCTTCTTAAGACCAATCTGGAGCTACTCGAATCACTCATTTTTTCAATATTTTCTTGCAAAACTAATAAGCGTGTTGTGTCTGTCTTGATAGCCACCATGGCTGAAGAAAGAAGAGAGCGCCACCTACAGAAACTCAAAGAAAGACGTCACAGTACTGGCAACACTGACAAGTGATCTCTGGGGGGGGACACATTTCACATTTTGGTTTTTGACGGAAATATCTTCTTTAATAGAATATCCACCATGGCATCTCCACTGAGGAGTCTAGTTAATGATGATAGTCGGTACCTGAAGTCCTACCAGCTGTTCTTGGAGCGCTCCTCTGAACATCAGTGTATGCAGGACTTCATCCACAGCACCCTGCCAGACATACTGGCCAGGTAACCTACCTACAGAAACCTGGTTGACTGAAATGAACCCACATTGCTGTCATTGGAGAATAGAATAGAATTGGTATACCTAAAAGTGATAGAATTTACCGCTATTATGTAAAGAAATGTGCTGCTCAAATTTAAACAATTGCCTTTTTAGGCCTGTAGCATAAAAATATTACTGTATAGGCAAGTAATGTCAGATACTTCTACTACTGATAGTAAGAGTAATAATGACTATCTGGCTGAAACAAGGTAAACAAATGGAAAAGAACGTACGTAGGGTTGGGAATTGATAATATTTTATCAGTGTTTATTCCTTGATGATTCCTTCTTAACAGTCTGATTTGTTAACAATTACCTTATCGGTTCCTTTCTTATATATCTTCATAGACCTTTATGTCACCCCAAAACACTATGTTTGGAACTGAACTGATTGAAATTCTACCAATTCCCAAATAGAATAAATAAACGTTACCATGCTCACTCTGCTGTCAGCTTCAGCCAAAAAGGAGCTATTGCCTTGCTGCGGAGAACTGAAGTAGAAACACTTTGCTTCCCCTGACTTACTAAAAGATTGTTATTAACAGTCATTCACACAGCAAACCAGGGAGAAACTGAGAGCGAGACAAACAGCAGGCGAGAGAAAGGGCATGTCACAGCACCAATCAAAGCCTCAGTATTTGGGAAGCTTTGTTTTCATACAGAAACTAGATCAGAAAACCTCACCCACCAAAGTGGATGTTACAGTTACCCACAACAGCCAAATTGTACTGTTGTTAACAATCATTCACACAGCATACCAGGGAGGAATCAAGACCGAGACAAATCAAGTCAATTAAAAATTGCAAATTTGGAATATTAAAAAAAAAAACTGCAGACAAGAAGACAAGGAAAGAGGGCATGCCATAGTACAAATCAAAGTATTCAGTATTTGGGGAGCTTTGTTTTCACACAGAACCTAGATCAGAAAACCTCACCTGCCGAAGTGGCTGGTAGAATTGACAGAGTTGCCTGTCACAGTTAAATTTGAGCCACATTTGGATGGTTAATTTGGGTGTTATTTTCAAGCCCTGCTGTTATCTGTCTTGAAGGCTCACAGTCTTCTGTTCTTCCCTTAGCATCGGAGATGGAAGGTCCCATCTAAATGTTATTGGAGTTGGAAGTGGTGCAGGTAAGAACACATAGGACACTTAAACTACTGCAGTAAGTTGTTATGTTGTAGTTTATGTTGTATGTAACAATAGTAAGCTGAATAACTTGACAACTAAGGTGAATAAGCAATTGTGTCAAGCTATCAGTACTGTGGTGTTATTTATGGCTATGGTAGAAGATTGCATAAAAAACTTTACCCTAGTGATTTGAGGTTTGTATGCAACACTCCAGCTATCAGGTTAATCTTTAACCTCAGTAACCTCACTGTTCCATAGTTTTGTTGCATTTCGTTTTCAGCGCTAGAGCTGCAGCATATTTATTTCCCAGTAAGTACCCACTACTTGCCCATGAGTGCTATTATCCATTTAGTTATGTCAAAACCAATCCTTTTAATATCTACCTATTCAAGGTGTCATGTTGGCATCATAACGGAGATGTGTTACAGGTTTACTAATGGACTATAAATCTAGTAGAATAACTACAAACTCCCCTGCAGGGTATAATTTAATCTAATCAGAAAGTTTCAGCACCTGTCCACATGGGCTTCTTCGGCTAAATTTACCTCTCTGCTGACTGAGCCAGCAGAGTCACCTTGTCAGCCTTAATCAGAGGAGAAAGCAACCTGCCTGTGGCTAGAGATGCTTGAATGAATATTATGGTGATAACTGATATTCTATAATTTATCCTTCTCTGGTTTTGAGTTGAGATGAGTTTTTTATGCTTCTGGGAAACAAAACACTTGATTTCCTGGAAATCTGACAGGCAGTATCTGACATTTCCTGTGTTAATTTGCAGCAAATTTGTGAGGGTTGTGATGATGTGCTGGTTGACTAAACTCACAAATGATGTGTTAAGATTGTGCCCCTGTCTCTGCTGGTGGCCTTAGGTGAGATCGACCTGGAAATGTTCACTCAGCTCCGTCTGAAGCACCCAGGGGTGACAGTGGATAACGAGGTGGTGGAGCCTAGCAGCCAGCAGCTACATAACTACAGAGGTACAGTCCTTACAGACAGACAGTTCTCAGACATATATCTATATTAATATATAATGTGGAACAAATAAAGAATACGCTTACTTAGCTCCAAGTTTGACTAATACTAAGACAATTAATTATTAGTATAACATGTAATTATGTTCCTTGAATATATTTAACCCTACAAAGGTCAGTGGATTCTGGGGGTCTAACAGAAGGCCGTCAATTGAAGAGGATAAATATAAGTAGAACCACTATGTAATGAAAACATATGAATATTATTTAAACATATTAATATGTCCATAGATGGCATATTGGCAGCATAGGGGTGTAGTGAGCAGCGAGACATCCGCCCTGAAGTGCCATTGAGCAAGACACTGAATCCCTACCAGCTCCAGGGGTGCTGTTCTGTAGCCGACCCTGACCTCTAATCTCCCTTTGTAAAGTAAAATAAATGTAGAGGAATTTTCTTGTCTGTTTTGTGTCTATTGATCTAGATTTAGTGTCAAAGAAACCAGATTTAGATTACATCAAATCCACCTGGAATGAGATGACTGCCACAGAGTTTGAGGAGCACTGGAAAGTGAAAAAGATTACAAAGAAGGCTGACTTCATTCACATGATACAGGTTGGTGTTGTAAACATAGTATTTCTGGCAGATTGCGCAGGACTCGCATTGATACTGTGTTTATGACATCTAGGTCATATTCATTTGGCAGCACTCCACAGCAATTCATCCCATTAGAACATCGGTCTTCCACAGCATTATAATTAGATGCTCCATGAATCCAGTTACCAGCTCATTATGTGTGGTGGACTCAACAGATGCTGTACTATGTCAAGGATCCTGGAGCTACCATCAGCTTCTTCCAGAGTCTACTCAACAACAATGGGAAGCTTCTCATCATTCTTGTGTCGGGTAAATGGGTTGATTTTATATAGGATCATTATGGATAACTGGATGCAGCGCAGAAAACTGGATGGATTCTGCATCCCTGTATTTTTCCACATCACAGCTTTAGTGCCATGGAACGATTTGTTCGACCGGTGCAGTCCAAGTCAAAGGTTGGAAATATCTTTGCTGCCAAAAGAGCCAGGTCTTATAAAGAGCTCCATGAGACAGTACAGTGTGCAATAAATTTTTATAAAACAGGTAGGTTGAATCCATCCATCCAGGTTGAAGCCATGGTATATATCCTATATATTATATGGTAAGAGTGTTATATATCCTATATACGACGGCTATGGTATATATCTTATATACCACCTTACCATGGCAAACGGCCCATATTACTCCCCTGTAAATATCGGAGGAAAAACGGAAAAAACATCAACATTCTATGCAGGTCGGAGATTAACTTTGGTCATTGCTTTGGACCATTTTATAAAAGCTTTGCTGCACGTCTGACGCACCTTAACTGTGATTTAAAATTCCATGTACCACGGTCTGTTGTGGATTATTGCTTAATTAGACCACTGTCAATTGAGGACCACCACCTCAGATGCAAAACAGACATTCTTAAAAGACAGAGGACCATAACAGTCACTATCTTAGAAATTGCAATTTAACAATTGCAGAGTTTGAAAAGCCGACTGCAGAATTTGAGATTTTTTACCACGGAATCCTGGGGGGCCTGACTACATTTACCAGGGGTTGTACTCAAACAAGTACAGATCGTGTCCATTCCCACAGCGTATTTGTGGTGATGACTATAGACCTAATTAATTAAAACACTATTTGAATCTGATTTTCGCTCTCTGGCTCTCTATCTGAACAGCTGTCTTCATCTTTTCTATGGAGAATACAGAACGTTAAGCTACTTTGCTAGCTAACATTAGCAACTGAACCTTAAGCATAGCTTATATCATATTACATAAATACACAGAAACACTGATTATACAATATGTTTCATTATAAAATATAAAAGCTATATATATTGCTTAACATCACTATATCACACCAGACCCTGTAAACGAATAGATGAAGAACCCAGAAGGAAGTTCTCCTGACGTGTGACGTCATCAAAACTCATTTGCATGCAAAGAGGATGGGTGATTTAAATTGCAATTGCAAGTGTGAAGATTTACAGTTAAAGTTAAAGTTTAACTTTCACAATAATACAATAATGTTGTTAGTTATATTAAAACCATGCTTGTTCATTTTTTTGTGTCACCCATTCCAGGTGACAGTGGTTGGGGAAAGCTGTGGGGGACCTACAAGAACCAGCTCTGCAACTCACAGATCAGTCAGTGTGTGACTACAGGAGACATCAAAAGCTTCCTGGACTCCAAGGGAGCCAGCTACCAGAGCTATGAGTTGCCATCTCAAATGGATATCACAGAGTGTTTCACTGAGGGGGATGAGAAGGGAGAGCTGCTGCTCGACTTTCTCACCGAGGTGCTGGACTTCAGCAAGACGGCCCCCCGTGAACTGAAAGCAGGTGTCCTGGAGCTACTGCGCCACCCCGACTGTAGTGTGGAGTCTGATGGCAGAGTTATCTTTAACAACAACCTGGAAGTGCTGGTCGTTGACCCCCTCTCTTAGAGGCAGGTTCTGAAGATCAGTTAGGAAATGTGAAAATTGCAGTGGATTCCAAATTGAGTTGTTGATTCCAATTTTTTAAAAAGTGATGTATTTTTCATTGAATGTATATAATTAACAAGCTTGATTCAGTTTGGCCTTATTAATTCTGTACAAATTTACTTTTGCACAACCTGAATCTCTCTAGGAGTCTAGTGACCAGAGTTTCTCAAGAACAATTTTTAGATCCATCAGAGACCATAGCTAAGCAAGTAAATGAAATTGCACCAGGACGTGCTGATAATGAATTCATTCAATCAAATACAATAGGATTTAACACAAGAGGCCTAAAACTCCAGCTGCAAAATGCTTTGATTTGAAGATCAAGTGATGTTCACCATTGAATGTATTACCCAGCTACAGGGACTTTGGCCAATAGTTATTAACCAGAAAATGGAAATTACACAGATTATAACCAATTAAAAGTCAGTGTCACACAGATTTTATGCCATAGCCTACTAAGCATTCAGATTTTTGTTTCAGAGCTCTAGTTGATGAACACAAAATTACACCAACAAATATAACAAACAAAATTTTATTTTATTTTTTTATTTTGTAAATAAATAACTATCCTCTGTTTGTGTTCAACCAGTATGATTATTGCCAATATTGCTGAAGTATTGGCACCATCTTGAGGTGAGCCTTAGTAACTGCCCAGCACTGAAAATACAATAGAAATAAGGTAGACTCTAGTTTTCCTCTGTTAGTCTTCAAATTCAAATAATCACTACATTCATTTGCAAAGCATTATGAAGAACATTCTCATCCTGAACCATAGTATATTTGAAAACAAAGCATGAAAACTGAATAATATGAATAATATGCATGCACTGACTGTTAAACAGAGCTAACCCAAATGCATTTTCAAAATCTTTTTCAAGCCAAGTCCCAGAGTCAGACAATGTATTCTTATCATGTTAGTTGCTTACAATTTTTCTACAGGAATGCATCAAAAAGCAAATTCTCCTGAGGCCTGTGCCTCTCTGTTTTACATTAACAACTGAAGAAGCATTCAAACACACATGCTGCCACTCATATCACTTAATATCTAAACCACATGGCATGGACTTTAAAACCGCTTCCCTTGCGCCACAGTCGGCCCCCGTCTGATGAAGTTAACAATCAACAAGATTGGCATTTAAAGAATATATAATATAATTATATTAGGTACCTGGAATCCTTCCAGGTCTCTCTGGTACTTGAAAAGAGCCTCTTAACATCAGTGCCTGCTGAATGTGTTATTGAAAAAGCAAACTTATATACTCTATTCTCTCACACAATCCTCAGAGGAGACACTATCTTCTGTTGATAGTTGATGCTGCAAAATGTATCGTGCGTATAAATCAGGTATGCTCTTTCAAATATAGATGCTGATTTGCAGAATTGGAGATGGAAAATCTGATCTCAATGTCAGGGCTATTGGTAGTGCAGTTAGGTATTAACTTTTGTGCTGACTGTTAGACTGAGCTGACCCATAGCCTTTTTCAGGGGTTCTTGATCTTTTTTAATCCAAGTCCCAGAGTCACCCTATGATCAAGTCTAAGAAAAACATAATAGTATTCTTGTTGGGGATCAGACAAAAACAAGATCTGCAACCCACAGTTTGGGTCCCATAGTTTAAAAAACTCTTAAACCTCAATTATCACCTGTAGCCCAATGTTGCAATAGGAGTTGTTTTAGGTCAAAGAGTCATGCTTACACAACTTACTAACAGAATATATACCTCTACTGAGAGGCACATACAGTGAAGTACTAGACGTGTTCTGATGCAATGCATTTAGTTTAAAATATTGATAAATAAGTATCTTTTATTGCCAGTGGGACTCTCACTCCTCCAAAACAAAAACAGCACGAACAAATAAAACAAATTGTGGATATCCATTACATTACATTACAGTCATTTAGCAGACGCTTTTATCCAAAGCGACTTATAGTGCATTCAACATAGGTAAGCATGAGAACTACTAGTCACTATCCCCGTAGAATGATCTTATCTTATCGTAAAACACATACAACTTCAGTTCTAAAGTACCTCACCCAACTGTTTTTCAATTTCATAATGTACCAGATATACATTTCTGGCCAAGATTATTGGCACATTCCTCACACATTCATCTATCAATTTACAACAGCACATGATCAAACAATTACAATAAAAAACATTTAGAGTTTCAAAATTGAAAAGTAGCCATGGCCATTATTATTGGAACCCTTTACAACAATTCGAATCAATTTTGTTGGAGGAAATAGATTCTCATTTGCAATCAACTCAACCGTGACAGGTTGCAGGTGCCCCACATGCCCCAATCTGTCAGTAACAGTCTGTTCTGCTTCCCTGGTTGTCAGTGAAAGTGGTGAAGAGAGAAGAGCTATCTGAGGATGTCAGACAAATTATCAAACACCAAAGCATTCACAAGGCTATAAGGCCATCTCTAGAGACCTTGGTATTCCTCTTTCCACAATTCGCAATGCTATTAAGAAGTTTGCTGCGCATGGGATTGTTAAGATTCTCCCAGGACATGGTGGTAAGAGGAAAATTGGTCTCAGATGACGTCGAAGGATGGTAATCTAGGTCTCAAGGCTGACCTGGAGAGGTCTGAGGTAATGTCAGCCCAGACCATATACTGGACACTGAAGCAAGAAGGGCTCTATTTCTCTGTTTTTATTGTATTTTTCTTTTCTTATTATACTGCTATTTGTTACTGCAACAGTCCTATTGGCCCACATTCATTTAAAGGAAAAAGCAGAAAAAGCTATCTAAATCATCAACAGCAAACAGAAAGTTTTGGTGTCAGTCCCTCAGAATCAAAGAGCAAAGGATTCTTCCTTGACTCACCATTTTGCACTGATGTTCAACAATTGAAATCCATCGTGGAAAGGAGGACATCAATGTCTCCATCAACAGTAGCCTCAATAAACCAAAATGCAATGAAGCCACAAGACATGTTGCATTGTAAGGGACATGTTTTCTCGACTGGAATAACTCTCGCATCAGCTACTCTCGCATCTCCACCTACATGTGCACCCCACAACATTTTTACAGCCATTCTCTGGGGTTGTCGTTGTGGGAAATGTAGGAAATAACTAAATGAAGTAGAAGGAGATGAGGCAAGTTGAGGGAAAGTGGGTACACCAAAAAGTAAATTACAATTCATCACAGACTAAAATTCATAAAACGCATTTAATGTCACAGATTGATTATATATATAACAGTGAAAGAGTATCAAAGGGTAGGTTTTTCTTTTAAGTTCATGTTATTTTATCTTCAATGACAGTAAAAGACAAAGCGACCAAAGGTTGAGGCTAGGCAAATAAATGTTCCCTGACCATAAATCAAACCTGGGCTGCAGGGTGAGTATACCAAATCCTAACCACTACACTACCAGGAACTTATGTATAACTCCCACGTTCTTACATTATACAGTGCATTCAGAAAGTATTCACATTTTGTTATGTTGCAGCCTTTTGCTAAAATCGTTTAAATTCATTCAAGTGAAAACAGAATTTTAGAAATTTTTGCAAATTTATTAAGGAAAAACTGAAATATCACATTGACATAAGTATTCAGACCCTTTACTCAGTACTTAGTTGAAGCACTTTTGGCAGCGATTACAGCCTCGAGTCTTCTTGGGTATGACGCAACAAGCTTTGCACACCTGGATTTGGGGATTTTCTGCCAGTCTTCTCTGCAGATCCTCTCAAGCTCTGTCAGGTTGGATGGGGACCGTCGGTGGACAGCCATTTTAAGGTCTCTCAAGAGATGTTCAATTGGGTTCAAGTTAGGGCTCTGGTTGGACCACTCAAAGACATTCACAGAGTTGTCCCTTAGCCACTCCTGCGTTGTCTTGGCTGTGTGCTTAGGGTCATTGTCCTGTTGGAAGGTGAACCTTCGGCCCAGTCTGAGGTCCTGAGCGCTCTGGACCAGGTTTTCATTAAGGATATCTCTGTACTTTGCTCCATTCAGCTTTCCCTCAACCCTGACCAGACCCCCAGTCCCTGCCGCTGAAAAACACCCCACAGCATGATGCTG
>OOFE01035778.1:0-30611 GCA_900323365.1 Monocentris japonica | reverse complement strand
ACAATTTCATGCTCCCAACTTTGTGGGAACAGTTTGGGGATGGCCCCTTCCTGTTCCAACATGACCGCACACCAGTGCACAAAGCAAGGTCCATAAAGACATGGATGAGCGAGTTTGGTGTGGAGGAACTTGACTGGTCTGCACACTGGCCTGAGTCCTGACCTCAGCCCGATAGAACACCTTTGGGATGAATTAGAGCGGAGACTGAGAGCCAGGCCTTCTCGTCCAACGTCAGTGCCTGACCTCACAAATGCGCTTCTGGAAGAATGGTCAAAAATTCCCATAAACACACTCCTAAACCTTTTGAAAGCCTTCCCAGAAGAGTTGAGGCTGTTATAGCTGCAAAGTGTGGGCCAACTCCATATTAAACCCTACGGATTAACAATGGGATGTCATTAAAGTTCATGTGCATGTAAAGGCAGATGTCCCAATACTTTTGGCAATATAGTGTATATATTGAAGTTACATTTTCACAATAATAATAATGATTGAGCGCACTGTGAAGCATTAAAACGCCTAGATATAGAGGAATGTGTCTCGCCATGACTGAGTCTGAGTTTGTCTCTTGAAGACACTTGAAGACACTTGACTATCAGACAGTTTCCTCTTTCAATGCCATGAAGCTGCTATAAATCTGCTATATCTGCTTTTCTAACCACCCCAGGGTTAAAAAGCCTTTTGCTTGTGTTTTTAAATGACAGAGGGATTCAGAAGCCTCTGTATGAAACAAGGCGTCATTTACACTTGTATCAACTGAGCCTCACTGTACAAGTTAATCCCATAAATTGACCCTGCTGAGATTCTCTCTGCCACTAAAAAACCCTCTGTTCAGATAGGGCATACTATCGCCTTTGTCCTACCCCAATGTCTTGGCCCGGGGCTGTTTATCCCTTGATGTTTACTCAGCTGTGCATGAGGACAGGGCGATGCACACTGCAGTTAGCACAGCTAGCTGTTGTGATGGCCTCTCTGTCTGGCATTTCTCTCACAGCAGAGAGCGTGGGTTCTGCACATGACCGGCACAACCAGGCAGAGATTTGTAGGCGATGATGATGATTGAGAGATGAAGGGACCAGACAGGCAGAGGAGGTATTTGCTTTCCATCTGGATTTGTTAATCGTGTTTTATCAGGGAATGAGTCTGCTGATGCTATACTGTATATATAATATTTATGCCAACCAACATTACTATGTATAGCACATATTGTAGATATGACAAGTTCAATGGCATGTATAACTGCAGTGTATAACTGGCTAGTAATGAATGACTTAGACCTTCAAGCAACTTTTACCATCTCACTCAATTCTAATTTTGCTCACCTGGGGAATAAGTACAGGGTGTCTGCTAAAAATTGAAGAGCTCTGACTGGGTGTAAACTGGCAATCCAAACATTCAATATAGACATTTCAAATGGTCATTTTTTAACTGTAGTTGAAAGGTTTAGAGTAGTCTTCTGACAAAATTCCCTTCTCTATCCATTTTGGTAAATAGCAGCCATAAGTGGAAGTATTACAAGGCCTTTTCTTCAAGGCTTTGGCTATTTCCTCTCAGTGTGTGGTGCCACTGCAGGTCTGCCCCCCATAGAAACCAGGGATTGCATTAAAACAACAATTAGTTGTTGTTGGTGACAGGCACTGGCCTACAGGCTTGGCTGCCTCCTCTAGATCAGCTATTCTGTTGTTTTGTTGTGAATCCCTTTTACTTTCTCCTTAGGAAAAGCCCCGTGCTCCCCCTCCCCTCACCCATTTTTCCCTCCTGGGTGTTTTGTCTAAAGTCTGCCTAATGTAATCTTTATCTCAAGTTCACTGTCATTCTGTGATAGTGCTAAGATCAGCACAGCCTTAAATTCAGATAGAAGTAGCACCCTAAGGCGTATATAACTTAACTGAATACACACTTCCATTTTTCTTCATATGATATGTTTCCCACTCTGTCTCGTTCTCTGGCGGTGTCCCTCACTCAGTGCTATGAAGCTCTGGTCTCTGAAGGTGAAAGGTACTGAGAGCCCGGACAGTGTCTGGGAATAGGATGAGAGAAGAGGACTGTCTCTACTGGCCTGTGAAATATTCATCAAACGAAGTAGGGGGTGGGGGTTGGTGAAGTAGTGCAGCAGGAGATGGAGAGGAGTCCACAGGGAAAAGAACATCATAGTTCAGAAGACACAAGGGAAGAACGAGGCAGGCCAGGGAGGAAGGGAATGTAGGAGGGAAAGAGACATTTTCATTGTGTGGGAGCTAGTGGATAAAATCCCAAATATAATGGGTAAAACTTTTATTTTTTATTTTAGTTTGATAGTATTTCAGCTGTAAAGCAGCAGGAAAGCATTGCTAATATAAAGCTCTCTGACTGATAATGTTTTGCCAGCAAAACACAATTTTGATATTTGAATAGATTTCAGATGAAACCCACTCATTTTCTTCATGACCCGCTTTGCAAGCAGGCAGCAGTGGAAAAGTTTGACTTACAGCTCCTGTGCCATGTTTTCTCCTCTATTGTCAGTTAAGTTGGAGGACTTGCTGTCCTCACCCATTATGTGATCATTACGCAGCCCCGCCCACATCCTGCAACGCCTCAAGGTGCCATCAAAAAGTCAATGCATTGGACATAATGTTCTTAATTTACATGATCAATTCTCACTCATTATTCTGACTTTGACCTCCAGAAAATGCTGGTAAAAAAAAAACTGCTTTTAGTTGAAAATGAAAATGTAGTCATGTCAAGATAAATATAAACCTGTCACAGTTTTTCACTTTCCTGACCATTTTGGTTATACAGAGATTGCTGATGTCAAGGCAGTCGGTATTTCAGTCATTTTTTCTCAGTGCAGGATCGCCTGCGGTCCTCTCTCTCTAATTAAGGGACAGAGTTACTCCACAGTATCCTTTTATGTATCCATCTTCCCCAAGGAGCCCTGCAGTTCACCTCAGTATACTTGTTTACTTCTCTTTATTTCTTAGGTTCTTATTTGACAACCAATGATTTGGGGTCCGATTCTATGTTGCAGGCATCATTAGTATATATATACGCACACATGCACATAGGCACACACACACACACACTCACACACACACACACACCACTATGCCTCTGGCTTTCAATCCCCTACCTATGGTTTATCTTCTCTTTGGAATGGCTCTTTCTACCCAAGACTGGTGATTAGTTTTATGACTCAGTGCTTCATCCAGAACCAAACAGAGGAGGAGAGACGGGGTAGGCATGATGCTTTTGTTCTTGAATTCATTTTGCCTTTGTGCTTACATGACTGATTGGACTCCTTGATCACCCATCACCAAGGGTTTAAAGCGTAATCAATCACCTTCACAGGAACCACCAGCCAGCGATGGCTTCGTTGGTAAGGTGTTTGGACGATTTATTCTGGTTTTAAAACACACAGTAAGCCATCTAATATTCTGTGCAGGTAGGTCTCTAAACAGTTAACTTTAGCATTAGTCTGTGCAGTCCATTCACTCATGAAGGTATCTATAGAGGGGAAATCTTCCAGATTTTCCAGATGAATTGAAATACTTACTGCATCACCAGCCTAATAACACCAACTGCACAATGGAGCGACAAATGTCAAAAACAGATTATATGGATATCTTCTAGTACTGGTCACTGTGGGCTGCTGGCTGCTTGCTGTTGCATTTAAATAGCATTCTCCCAGTGATGGCTGTTTAAAAGAGCGGCATAATAACTGAGAAAGTGTGCACTTTACAGAGACAGCTTTAAAGTCTTTGAAAACGCTCCCATAAAACAACAGAGCGCTAATGGATTGAACTTACCCTGCTGAGACATCTTTTAACAGCTCACAGATTGCAAGACTGTATTAAGACCTCTCTAAATGGATGGGAGAGTGCTGGGATTTGTGATTTAGGGGTTGTTTCAAACTCTGCCTTGGCTGTAGAAACAGACATACATAATTACGTGCAAAATGGTTAATTACAACAGAAAACTGTTGAGTGCTTTTCAATACCTGAGAGATTCTGTATGGGTGACAACTTTACTGATCACAGAGCTTCAAAGATTATAGCCTGTGTAAATTCCAAGTAGTTTGTTTGATCCTAAACATGGTACAGAAGATTGATTATTTTTGCAGTCCCTTTGATAGTGTCAGTGAAGTGTAAAAAGTGTGTATTTAGCAAGTGATCTGAACATTCCCTGTAGATGTTAGCATTCCCCTGAAAAAGACCAAGCTATAAGCTATCTGTTATTGAAACACGTATTGTCTTCCCTCATGTTTCATATGAATTCTGCTGCAGAGAACCTTTGAGGTGGCCACACACATTTATTTATTCATCAAGAGCGTGCAGGACAACAAAATGCAGTATGCATGCAGTACATAAACTGTATATCCTACGTGTTTGATATTCCTATTATTCTTACTGCATCTGTCACAACATAGTCAATAATCTACTCACCAAGCGATAAAGGACAAGGGATAGCTGACATCACTTCACATCCATTTATTGATCAAGATACTAGAGAACATCATACACCCTTGGATTTAACATGATTCATTTATTCATAAAGTGCAGGTACTATATGGCCTTACACATCTAAGCTGTCATTCATGCATAAAGGACAGGCACTTAGGTTAGATGTGCAGCAGTACATAAACCACCAGGGATCACTATGCTGAATCGCTAACACTAATAATCAGTAAGTGTGAATAAGTAGAAAGCTGTGACCGAGACAGGTTGGTGAAGGGACAATGGAATAGAGCAAAGGAAGAAACGGTACTTTGACCCAGACTATTTCAGTTGAAACAATATAGCATCATTTCTTTCACAGAGTCAATGTCTTTGAAACATTTTATTCAGGGTTTTTCAATATATGTCTCAATGTGTGAAACATGTTTTGGTGATCTCCTGTGCATTGCATCAGCATTACTCTATGGCACAGAATTTTTTTTCTATGGTGTAAACAGAGATTGATGTCTGGTCCTGTGATCAACAGTCTCTTGCAGACTGCATGTGATAGATGGCAGGAATGCATATCAGCCTTTGGCAGGTCTCAAACTCTCTCAACAATTATTTGGTTGGTTTGTTCCTTCTAATCACAGATATGTCATATTGTGCCGTAACGCTGAACAAATAGCCTGCCCCAAGCGTCAGCAGCAAGACTCCCCCCCCCCTTTACATCCTTGCTCTCCATTGCTCTTTGCTCTCCCACTCTCTCACTCAGTCTCACAGTACGAGTTATGTGACTCACACAACACTAAATGTTCTGTCAAAGAAAGATCAATACGGTTACATTTGTGTTAACTCTAATGGCAATTATCTTTAAATATGCCAGATGGGCTTTGTCTGGCATTGCTTGAATCTAACATCTGTGCTTCAGTGTTCCTTAAAAATTAAGGCAGCCTTCTTCTTGGCTGGGATGCTTGGTCTCCATGGTAACATCAGGTCTGTTATAAGTGCCATAAAGAGCATGCAAGGGAATGTTAAATCACCAGTCTGCCAGTCTCCATCATCTCACTGAGCTTATTGTGTAACCCCCAAACCCAGGCGAAGACTCTTTTTCTCTCTTCTCCTTTTCCTTCTCTTTCACTCTCCTTTTCTCTCCCTTTCTCTTTCTGTCACATACGCTGTTTCTCTCCCCTACTCTCCCCTCTCTCTCTCTCTCTCTCTCTCTCTCTCTCTCTCACACACACACACACACACACACACACAAAAATTCAGACTAACACTGACCCCCAGTGGATAAGCATTGTTAAGAACTCTAGCAGGCTAGAGCTATGTGATTGATAGTCTGATGTGTCTTATAGGTCTTCACCCGCTATGGGAAGTGTTACACCTTTAATGCCGGGGGTGATGGACGCCCTCCACTCATCACCACCAAGGGAGGTATGGGTAATGGACTCGAGCTCATGCTGGACATTCAGCAGGATGAATATCTGCCTGTCTGGGGAGAGACAGGTGAGGGGAACAAGATTAAATTCCTTCAGTCACTGGCCTACAGTGCTAATCTGGCTATCTGTCTGTTTCTGTCTCTCTCTCAGACTCTGTCACAGTGTGTGGGCGTGTGTGTGTGTGTGTGTGTGTGTGTGTGTGTGTGTGTTACCCAGCTCACACATGCCTCACAATGTACTACTCGGTCAACTCCTCTGAAGTGTCTGGATGTATTAGTGAAATAACTTGTGAGGGTTTCGCTGATCTGAGCCTCTTCTGCTCACAGATGAGACATCGTTTGAAGCTGGGGTCAAAGTTCAGATCCACAGTCAGGATGAGCCCTCCTTCATTGACCAGCTGGGATTCGGAGTGGCACCTGGTTTCCAGACGTTTGTGTCCTGCCAGGAACAGAGGGTATGACTGTTGCATTTAGATGAGGAACCTTCATCCACCTTTACAGATGTGACATTTACTAACGTTGGTCAACAATAATTTAATTTGCTTGTAAAAGCATATTTTTACAGATAGGCTTTGATTTAATTTGATTTGCCTGATTTATTCTTCCATAACCAGCAGCAAAACTGGCATTTATGTTGTTTATCATATAGTTTTAACTGTTTACAAAACTGACATATAAATTGCATTTATTTATTTTTATCACTAATTCATCTCTGCTATTAGAGATATGATGTAATATGATGAAAAATGATGCCTTATGTTACACACTGTACATCCTGTGTGATTGTCGTGATGTGGTGTATGGTGTGTCTTTGTTCCAGCTGATATACCTGCCCCCACCCTGGGGAGACTGTAAGGTGACTCCGATGGACTCAGACTTCTTTGATACTTACAGCATCACAGCTTGTCGTATTGACTGTGAAACGCGCTACCTAGTGGACAACTGTAACTGTCGCATGGTGCACATGCCTGGTAGGAAACTGTGCCTTAGCTATTAAACTGTTGCATCTTCTCAGAATTATCCAGTCAATTAGGGTTTAGAATACACTTAGTGTAGATACTTTCTAAACGCTGTCGGATGAAAATCCTGCATGTCCAAAATATCAACTTTTCAGGAACTAAGAAAAAACGCTTTGTTTTTAGCTTTGCATTTTTAAGTTTATCTAATTCGTTTTGAAAGGACTTCATAAGCCCAAGAGGTTAGAGAATTTTCTCAAATCATAGAGGACCATGTAATCCATGACAAGGTTTTCACACAACAATAGCATTATGCATATGGTAGACATGGAATATTTCTCTATTATTAGTCCTTGTTGCTTTGCCTGCAGGTGATGCACCATACTGCACTCCTGAGCTGTACAAAGAATGTGCCGATCCAGCTCTTGGTAAGTAAGAGGCCTCTTCCACACCCATTCTTATGGCAATAAACACACACATGACTTAAAGGAGAAGTTGTCCTCTTGCTCTCTGCCCTCAGACTTCCTGGTGGAGAGGGATAATGATTTCTGTGAGTGTGAGATGCCATGCAACATGACCAGATACAGCAAAGAGCTGTCCTTTGTCAAGATCCCCAGCAAGGCCTCTGCTAAGTACCTTGCAAAGAAGTACAACAAATCTGAGCTGTACATTTCGTGAGTCTTTACTGCACAAAAAGCATCATTCTTTCATATTTCTGGCATTGTTTAATTCAAAATATAGACATCACAGTTAATTGTAAAGCATATACAATGTACTTGTATATGTACATTTGTATGATGTCCATATTTGAGATGTGCTTAGCATTGTTTTATCTCTCTTCAGGGAGAATATTATGGTTTTAGACATCTTCTTTGAAGCCCTCAACTATGAGACTATTGAACAGAAGAAGGCATATGAAGTAGCTGGACTTTTAGGTATAGTGATATTAATAAGAGTCTTCCATTGTGAAGGTTTTTCTATCGTTGCTGGAATAAATCATGGTAACTTTTTGATTTAGAAGATCTTTCTCATGTGCTTGTATTTTCTTTTTCCAGGTGATATTGGTGGTCAAATGGGACTTTTTATTGGAGCAAGTATACTTACTATTCTGGAGCTATTTGACTACATTTATGAGGTGAGAACTCTTAGGGAAGGCGTTAGGCAGAATCATATTCACGCTGATATGTTTTTTCTTTATCCATGCATGCACTAAAGAGGACACCTGCACAGTTGTCCATCTTTTCCAACTATCCTTTTTGAGCCAAAACTGGTAGGTTGTTGACCACGGTGACCTAGTTTGTTTCTGTCCTCTCAGGTGATGAAGTACAAGCTGTGCCGCTGCTCTGATAAGAAGCACAAGCACAATAACAACAACGACCAGGGAACCGTCCTGAGCCTGGATGATGTCAAGTGTCACGTCACTAACTTTCACTAAGCTTCTTCAGCTCTGAGGAGGGGGCAGCCACACTCCCTCATCATCTAAGTTGTTCAACGGACATCGTTCATTGCATTAAGCCCGACCGCTGGTGCAAAAGAGAATGTGTCCGCATTGTGCCTGGTTAAGGTTTGTGGGTGATAAGATGTGTGCGGTGGCTACAATAAAGAAATAGCAGAAACACATACAGTAAGACACCAGAGAGGACACCAATTCCAAAATGTCAGAATAACTGCATCGTCGTCCGTAAACTCCTTTTCAAGACATAACAACCGGTACAGTAATTGAACTAAACAAAGGGTCAGATGTGTTCAATGAATCAGCTTCAGAAGTCCCAATTATATAGTGTTGTTTCTCATCCGTCATTTTGAAGAAATTGTTCTTAAAATCAGAAAAGAGATAAATTAGTGTTCCCTTCCAAAGTGTCTTTTTTATAATTCAAGGTCATTTGATGTGTTAAGAGCATTTGAATGAATGTGCATGACTGTACTTCATGTTCTGTCCCCTTCTGACCTACTTCTTTTATTTTTGTAAGTCTAGTTTTACTATTCCCTTGTTGCGTTTCTGGACTCTCCTTTTTATCAACTAGCCATTTCACATGTCATGTCATCCAATATCACCTTATCCCAGTCCTCCCTTGTTAAGCCCCCTGCATCTCTCCCGTATTCTGCCAATATACTACCTCATCTTGCAGGGTGGCAGAAAAAAATCTGGCATTACAATAAAGTATTTATGAAGTACATAAAGGAGCAAAATAAAAAATAACATGAAAAAGAGATGGGTACACAACAACAAAGTTGCATGTACATAAACCAGATAGTGAACAAATCTTTAATAGCGCTTCTCCCTGGCCACAAGGTGCTACAGAGAATTATTTGCCTGAAGTAGCCTTCAGTGACAATCATTGTGTAGATCACAGTAGAATCTAAAGATATAAAGAGGTATCACTCATCTCCTGCCACATGTATGAAACAGAATTCGATACATTGTTTCATGAGAATGTAATAGAGTTTTACATGTGGGCTTCATGTACATGTTCATCAGCTGTCACATTTAAGGGATTTTGCCTTTGGCTATGTGACAGTGGAAGATGAAATGAGAAATTATCTGTCTTATAAATGTTGAATGTGTTTTTCCATCTTCAGGGTGCCAGCTAGGTTGCATGTAGCACTTTAATGTAGCATTCTAATTTGTGGTCCATCAGTCAGCAGTATATTGGCATGTTTGTCTGCTGTATGTTTCATCATTTGTCTGTGTGTATGGTTGTGTATTATGAACATGTATATTTATGTATATATGTGTGTGTGTGTGTGTGTGTGTGTCTCTTTGTACAGTACAGTCTTGCCAGACACCACATTTTCAAGTTGATAAAGTAAAAAGTCCAAATTCCTCCCCTATATCCAAAACACTATCTGTCATCAGGTAGTCAGTAGGGACTAGAAGCACGCGTTAAAGGGTCTATTCCATTTGTGATTTCTATGCTGAGGTCTAGGAGGTTGTGTTTACAAAAATCAAACCATTTCAACCATCTTACAGTATTCTGTTGGCGTGGATCTCCACTCATGTCCATTTAGCCATGCTGGATGTCATTCTCAAAAGAAAATGAGAACTGTATAGTGTGTGGCAGTGCAGTGTTATTATCAAGCACAATAGTACCATCAACTGTAAATGAATGTAAATATTGCAAGGACTACGGATAATGATCTATTGTATTAGCATAGTCTCATCTGTTCAGTGTTGTAATTGTTGTAACTACTTAATATAGACTAGTTACGTGTTCCAGTTCCATCTTTCTGTACATATCATGCCTACCAGTTTACATGTTTGCAGACGGTTTATTTATCTAAGGTAACACTAATGATCATTTATCTAAGACAATAATAATATTTACTTTTTGTTTATATGTTTACAATCAGAACTGCTAATGCTTTAAAAAATATTTCTGTGATCTGCAGTAGACAAACATGGATGCCCAGGGTGTTTTCCATGTCCAGGCCATGAGCTCATGCATCCCATAACAGGTTCTCTCACCAACATGGTTTAGTGAAGGGCCCCTTTAGTGAGTTATTTTTCCCATTTTCATTGCCGATATCAAAGAAACTTATCTTAGTCTGGTGATGTGGATAGGTTATGAACTTGACGCAGTTCTTGTATTAAATATTAAATGCTAACTTTACAGAACTTTTATTCATTTGAGGTTATTCTGTCTCATCATTTAGGCTCATGTCCAAATATGATTTAGAATAGAGGGAAAATGCTAAATAAAAAGTTGTACGTTTGCAGGACGGTCTGCACTTTTTGGCTCTTTTGATCTTTTGATGTGAAATACAAATTCGACTAGCGACAAAAATATCACCTTCCACTTATTTACAATTTCTTCATCCTATTTCAATTCCACTGCACCAAGATGGTGCAGTGACGGTGACCTGATTACAGCATGCTACATCATTAACATATTGATATTTGACAAACTCACCCATGTAATCTTTAACAAGGCAAGTGACGGTTGGGCCAAAAATAACAACCTTTGCATAGTGCATTGTGGAGTGACGGTAGATAGAGGCTGGGGAATACTTCAATCGAGGAAATATCCTCTGGAATGTAAATCCAATGAGGAATTCCACTCAGCTTCATAAAATATGAGTTCTAATACACAGGTATTTGGTACAAAAAGGGAGGGGGGGTCCTATCACGTAGAGCATAGTTGAAAATACACTTCCCAGTCAAGTGTGCTAAACTTTGTCAATTGTTCCTACTTGTAGAAACTAGACTGCTGAATCTGTAGTTCCACTGCTCTCTGTGACCCTTTTCTGACCACTGTCCAACTCTTACACAACAACGTCCCTTTTGTTTGAGCCTTGCAGACTGAATACTTTCTCTCACAGAGATCTTTCTATGACCCATCTTATGCCTTCTAAAGTGTTACTGACATTATGTGCAGTGAAAACTCAATCCAAGGTATTTTAGATCCTACTATGGTATCCTATGGGGGAAGGGGATCATCAGAATGAGATCAACATGAGCTTTTTATGTGATTGTTTCTCTTAAGTTGAATTTGAGAAATAGGAGAAAATGCCTTTTGTCTCTTCTTAGTGTTAAAAAGAGCTCACTTGTGTCTAGGAGAAAAATGTATACATATGATTTCTCTTCTTGGATTTTGCTTTCCTATGGGATTCCCCACTAGGCATGAGTGTGTGTTGGCCACTGGCCTGTGTAGTATAATAGTGAAGTAGCCTAAATCAGTGGTTCTCAAAGTTTTCATTCTAACCATGTAACCAGGGACTGATTTAGACCTGGGATGCAAGGTGAAATGCAATTAACTACCTGGTAGGATAGAAAACCATCAGTAGTCTGGACCCTGATTGAGAATTGCTGGCCTAAATAACGTGAACCATGCTTAACCTACACAGAAATGTCCAGATATTTCACAATAGAAGCCAAATGACGCAAAGGTAAAGCACCTTGCAAAGCCTGATGCAAGCAGAAGAAAGAGTTCACTAGGAGACTTTTGTCCGATTTACTTTTAGCCTACTAACCCTACTAACCCTCCTCTATGGAGACTCAACCCTTTGAGCCCAATGAACGGCAGATTTGCCCGAACATAGTGGGCGGGCCAGTGTCTCCCTTCAGAGGGGCCAATAAAACAAGAGATTGGCTCCTTCAGTTAAGCAATACCTTATTGTGACCGGCGGCAGTTCACACGAGTCCCCGTTCTCATCGATTTCTTCACAATGGCAGCCCCAAAGAAAGTATGCATCGTTGGCTCTGGAAATTGGTACGTTAATCTGTTCATATTAGATGGTGTAAACCTGTTTAACGGCCATCACGCTCCGTTCAGGATTGCTTGCCAACCCTGCACACCGTTGCTAGCCAGTCTAGCTGAGCAAACAGCTAACGTTAACTAGCCGCATTTTCCATAGAGAGCCTTTTTGGCTTGCTAAGTTACATAACGTTTCGTTAGCTAGAACGCTAGGCAGTTGTGACCAGGGTCACATGCTGAGGAATAGGCTGGGCTGACTGGCAACTGGACCCATGTCTCATTCACGACTATCACGCATGTGAAGTCATGTCTAATCACAACTATCTCTTTATTGGTTTGCTTGTTCACATCACAAGCTGCATCGCGCGCGGACGATGACATACCACTAACTGTCAGCCAGCTGCTCCTCTATCACTGAACACAGCGCATGCTAGCCAGTAGCCCTCGATACGTGTTGCTCTCTCGTTTGGAGATAACGTTACGCCAATGTCCATTCAAAAGTCTGGAAATGTAATGCTGCCTTTTTATCAAACGTTCAAGCCCGATAGAATGTAACTTAAGATCGTTTATACGAATCCCTAGGGCCCTCTTGTAACTTCGGCATATAACGTTAGATGAACAACCAACAAACACTATTTAAAAACAGGGAATCGGTTCACGCTGATCGTGTCGCCACAGCAGTGTATTTTAGTGGAGGAAGATTGTGGGGCATAATAAGCAAATCAATAATAGAGTTGACATTTTATTGAAATAAGTGGCGCTTGGTGTATTGGATGTATGCCGAATCGAAGAGTGTCTCCTAGTGATTGGTAAAAGGTTTTCGATCATGTTCTATCAGGCGTGTACCTTTGCCGATAAGCACGGCAACATTAAATCGATATATTTTTGAATGGTGTCTGCTATCGCGCTCTACCCATACAAGAGAGACTGAACGAAATAGGATTCGCCACATGATTCACTATCTCTTGATTCGTTAGTAAATACAACAGTATTTTCAACACTGGATCTGTCTGGTCCAAAGTGTTCTCTGAAATGTAGGCATTCACTCGTTTAGATGTAGTTAATTGAAATTATGTATGTTATGGTTACACAAAATTTTACACTAATCCGTACCTGGATTTGCAATACAGGGGTTCTGCCATTGCCAAGATAGTGGGTGCCAATGCTGCTCAGAATTCAAAGTTTGACAGCACTGTAAAGATGTGGGTGTTTGAAGAGACGGTGAATGGACGCAAACTGACTGAAATAATCAACACTGACCATGAAAATGTGAAGTACCTTCCTGGGCACAAGCTGCCATCCAATGTGGTAAGAAAGTGTTCGTTTGAGAGAGACTGACTTCTACATTCTACTAGAATAGCCTTGTTGATGTTTAGAAAGACCCCCCCTTGGTTTCCTTTTTCTTTATAATCTCTGTTCAGATGTTTCTCTGACAGATCTACATACCCTACCCTGTGTAGGGTCTCCTGAGCTCAGATTTTTTGCGAATAAATATACTCAATTCACTCGAGGACTCTTTGCCAACCTCTGAATTTGTTCAACAATATCCTTAGCAGGCTTCTTTCATCACAACCTTCACATTAGATCCTTTATCAGTCTTTAGAGTGAACTGAATTAACTACTGTGAATCTGGTTTCTGCATGTGGTCCTGGAACAGGTTGTGTTGTTTGATCAGCTGTTCTGTTAGTTGCATCAGACTGTCCCCTCTCCCCTCCCCCAGGTGGCTGTCCCAGACCTGGTGGAGGCATCCAGTGATGCAGACATTCTGGTATTTGTGATCCCCCACCAGTTTATTGGGAGAGTGTGTGACACCATGAAGGGGAAGATAAAGAGTGATGCACTGGGGATGTCCCTCATCAAGGTCAGGCTTGTGACTTTGCTGTCTGTTAATGTGATTATTAAATGGCCTTTGGCATTTGTGCTCCATTATCACACTTTGTTAATTATTGACCTTGTGTCTCTTAAACTCGTTGTGTAGCTAATTTGTGTTACTTGCCCAGTTAAAGAAGTCTTAAGCCCCTTATCTCAGTGTGGCTCAACACAAGTACATTATCTGTGGACTTCTGTTTTGTTCTCCAGGGTGTAGACGAGGGGCCTGATGGACTTAAACTCATCTCTGATGTGATCCAGGAGAAGCTGGGTATCACCATGAGTGTGTTGATGGGGGCCAACATTGCCAGTGAGGTTGCCGATGAGAAGTTTTGTGAGACCACCATCGGTTAGTCAGTTTCTTGGGTTGTATGTCATGTTTTTTTTCTTGATACCATTTAGAACCAGCTTAGAAGATTGCTGTGTAAATAGAGCAAAGCCTGACATTTAGTCAAGATTTAAAGCTGCAGTATGAAACTTTTCATCTTGAGGCAGGAAGTCCCTCCTCCCCCAGTTGGGCAAGTTCACTCTTCAACCCTAGTCACTTATGTTGAAAGTAAAGCTGAAGTTCACCCATGTTTTTGAACGGGTCTTGTCTGCTGCATGTTTAGCGTCACTGTTCTTTTCTTATTGTTTTCCACTATTGTTGCTATGACTTCCCTGTGCTTGATGGCCACAACCCGGTTCACCTCTGGCCCCACCCATATGATACACGCACACAACAAATTATATATATGCCCAAAAATGTCCCAAACATCCTTGAAAAGCCATGTCAGGCAAATGGGCGATTCAAGCATGTACACACAGGTAATGTAGTATTATTAGTGTAAAAAACAGTTTCATTGTAGCTTTAACTTGATGATTTAGTCTGCACTGTCAGCACGAGGGTGAAAGTTGAAGCTACACTGTAGTTGTTTGCATAACAAAGTGAGCTGGTTGTGTTTGACATTTCCATTCCCCGTGTCATTATGTGCATCACATGAAAACGAGCGTCATGGATTAGTATCATCAAAGTCCACTTAAAACCAGTGACCGTGCGCTTGTTATGACTATATCAAAATTTGTTGGATAAAGACTGGCAAATGTAACTAGTCAGGTGCATTACAGTATTCTAAAACATGCCAGTGAATTCCTTATAAACATGACCTTTTTGTAAATATTTGAATGCAGTGACTGCCAACACATCATCTTGTAGAGATGTGAGAAGGTAAACAGTGCTTTCTCTGTCCAGGATGTAAGAACAAAAGCCACGGGGCTTTCCTGAAGGAGCTCATGCAGACCGACAACTTTCGTGTTACTGTAGTAGAAGAGTATGATGTGGTGGAAATCTGTGGAGCCCTGAAGGTGAGCCACTTCATTACAAATGGTATAGAGCAGTATTTCAGTTTCGTTTTTTTTTTTTTTTCTTTTTTCTTTTGAAATGAGCCTGTGTTTGCATCAGCTAGTGTGCTTCACTGGCTGATGCAAACACAGGCTCATTTCCTCCTTTTGGTCTTCAGAATATTGTGGCAGTGGGGGCAGGTTTCTGTGATGGACTGGGCTTTGGGGATAACACTAAAGCAGCAGTGATCAGGTTGGGCCTGATGGAGATGATTGCCTTTGCCCGCATTTTCTGCACCGCTGGGCCTGTCTCCTCGGCAACCTTCCTGGAGAGCTGCGGTGTGGCTGACCTCATCACAACCTGCTATGGTGGCCGCAACCGCAAAGTGGCTGAAGCTTTTGCGAAGACGGGGAAGGTGAGGGCTTTGATCTTTGAACTGTTTGTTGATTTACATATGTCCGTCTGTCTGGATAAACAAGGCCTCTGGATTTCAAGCAGTCAAAGGTCTTGGTTTCTGTGAAGTAATAAGAGCTCACACTTATTGCTCCTTATCAATGTCTCATTTCTGCCCAGTCCATTGAGGAGCTGGAGAAGGAGATGCTGAATGGTCAGAAGCTGCAAGGACCAGCAACAGCAGCCGAAGTCAATCTCCTCCTTAAGCACAAAAACCTGATTGACAAGTAAGTAAAGCACAGACCTCAGATATGGCTCATGGATCCAGATGCATCAGTTAAACACAACATGGATATCCCTTTGAGACTAACAGTGATTAAGGGCTATACAAATACAATGTGATCTCTAATCCAGCATTATGTTAGCACTCAACAATGATTCCTCCTTTCCCAGGTTCCCACTGTTTAATGCGGTGTATCAAATCTGCTACCAGGGCCATCCAGTCACAGAGTTCATAAGGTGTTTGCAGAATCATCCAGAGCACATGTAATAAACCGACCAAGTGCCTTCAAAATGGAGAGCCGCAATTTCAACTGTTGCTAGAAACAGATGGGAGACCACCAGTCACTCCACAGCTGTGACACAACAAGCAGACTAGTGGAATTCACTCTTCAGAGAGGTTGATTTGTGTTCAGCTGTCGTTCAACCACTTCTCATTCAGTTTCTAACCTCTTAAGCTCTTTCTTTCATTTCCTGATTTCTACAGAAGCTTGGAGGATGATTGCTGATTTTTTTTTTTTTTTCACGTGATAGACGGTTCAGAGTAATGGTCTATGAGCCAGATAAAATCAGAATGCGTGGTTTGATTCGTAACAATACAACTGGCTGCAAAAATGTATCCATCACTGAAAGCAGAAAATGCGAATCATGGGCCATGAATTTTGAATCACGCCTTTTGACTCCATTTCAGTATAAATGGTGGCTGAATGTTTGTATGGTTATTACTATAAAGCCAAATCATGTCTTCTGATTTTTGCCAGGACTCACTACTCAGACACATTTGACAGTCATGGTGCAGAGGGAATTCTCCTTAAATCTAACATTTGTGTTGCCGTCCAATGAACTGTCTCTGTCCATCACCTGAAATTCATTTATTAATGTAATATCGCACTGTTGGCTTAATGTGATTAAGCCTTTGTATGCTCTTAAAGTGTCTTACATACTTCACTCTAAGTTGGATATTTTCTGTATGTTCACACAGCAGCTGTATTTTAAAAAAAAAAAAGTGCAAGTGCCTTACAATGTCCGGTTGCTAAGTCTTGGCTGTTTCTATGCTGTGTGAAACCAAAGACTTTACACCTTTATCGTCCTCCCATTACGCCATTTGCTATTATGATCCTGCCTTTGTATTTCACTCAGTTGTGGTTAATGTGTATAGGTGATTGTCAATAACACTTGCCTTTGATGTAAATTGATGCCATCAACTCATTGTTGCATTAGTTTCCTACTTGGTCTCACCACATGAGAGTCTTATTTCTGGGCTTTGCACTCTCGCCACAGTTGTAGCAGGAAAACATGCTGTCAGAATATACTGCTGTTTAAGGGCCAGGGAGAAGGACACCATGTTACCGAGACAGTTAACACACTAGCAGACGGTAAGAGATGTGTAGCTGGTTACTGAAGATCACTGAATTAACTTATTGTAACTGCATACTTCCATGTGGCTACATGCACAGCAGCTAGATTTGTAGCCAAGCTTGTTATTAGTTTGTAGTTGTACTCATGAATCTAGGGTTCTCCAGTAGTGGTCACAAAGCATAAGCATTTCCATATTTGCAAATATGAAGTTTTACCAAAGAAATGCAGTCACATGGTTGAGATGCCTTCAAGCTGTAAAACTACCACAAAACATGAAAGACTGCTTTACAGAGTAGCAAGACCAGATTTATTGCAGATTGTGGAAATATAGCTAGCTTTACACGTCAATGCAGTATATAGTACATCACTACAAAGACAAGTGTTGACCTGTGGTACGACACAGCTGCCGTCTTAACTATTTGGAATGAACATCAGCAACTTAAACATGGGGGTTGTAAACAAAAGGAATGAAACCCAAAGAGGGAGGCTAACATAAGACAGCTTACTTTTCTTGTGCTTACGCTTAAGACTATTCTAGTAATGCTTTGAAGAGAAACTGCCTGTAAAAGAAAAACACTTTGCCCTTTGTAAAACCACACAGCAACAGCAAGTCTGTTTATCACACGTAACCATGATTTCCTTGGTCCCAGACGGCAGAGGCAAGAGTTCATAAACTGTAAAAGGAGGTTCCACTAAATGTCAAAGCATAAAAATATTACAATCACATTGGTTATCATAGCGTTATGGTGACAGCTGGTAGACAATCATTCCTTTCCTCATTTAATAGGTTGTTTTTGTTCACTGTCTCTGCTGTGTTCAGGATTACCCATGTTTGGTACAGTAGTCACAGTAAGCGAGCATGACTCTTGAGTGTTCTGTAACTGCAGGGCTATATTGCTCGGCTCTCTTCTTGTTCCTGAGTCGTTCAACACCAACCACATTCCATTTATCATCCAAATTAATTAAGACCTGAAGGATAACAGTGACACTTGGAGCCAGTTCATCAGAAAATATTACATCCAAAAAATATTCTATGCCAAGATGTATTCTTGTTCCTTCTCCTGACTTGGTCCCACCTTTGAAAATATATTACATCACTGACGATATTAAATGGGATCCTACAACCAAAACTATGTTATGAGCCTATGATGCTAATGGTCTGATGAACTGGCTCCAGGTAACTGAAGCGCAGTAATTGCAGTACCTGAAAACAAAGCTATACTATTAGATTTTTTAAATGGCTTCTTTCTTCCTTGCCATTTCTGCGACAGATCCACACAGCAGAAACACCCCCTGACCCAAAGACACTCCAGTATTGGAACATTACACGGCTCACTTAGTTGCTGCACCCCTACCACTATCTATCCCTCTATTATTCCCCTCGTCTCCTGTCATCACAACTCACAGTCTGTGAGGGTTGACCCATTTGTAAGTGCCTTCATAGCGAAATCCAACTCTCTTTAAGAGCTCATCTGCTTCTGTTGGACCGCGGCTAGGGAGAAAATAGATCCAATCAGAATTTGAACATTTAGGGGTAAAGTTTTCTAACCTTTTAAGGGCAGACTCAACATTTCCTACCTTCCATATTTGTAAGGGATGGGGGGAGTTTTCTCGCTCTCTATCTGATGAAGGAGAGGTGTAAAGATCCTCCACGCTTCCCTAAGTTCATCACTGCACAGACAAAAAAAAGAATTTAAAATTCAACATTTTGGTAGACTCAATACAGTTTTCCTGTATAAAAAAAATGTTTCATGCTGAAGCAGAGAAAAGATGCACTATGGCTCCATCTAGTGGTAAGAACTATTGTCTCACAGGTTTAGTTTACATGCATAAACAAGAAAACAGACGGACCTGCGCACAAAGTGCATCTGACTCCCACAAAAGACATCCAGGATGAGTCGTTCATAAGCATCTGGAAGCTTCACATCCTGCAACAAAAAAAAAAAAATTTGATTTTGTTTTAATGTGAATACGCCAAACACCAAAATACACTACTTCCTAAAATGTAATTACTCCAGGAAAAAACTGGATAGACTGTGTGTCCTACCTTGTATCTGCTCTTGTAAGTCAAGTCCAGCTCAGTTTCCTCAGGGCTAAAGTAAACACCTGGTTTCTTGCTCATCATCTTGGCATAGACAGCCTCGTTTGGTTGTACACGCACCACCAGCTCGTTCCTGCGACACTGATTTCCAAAAATGTCCCCTGGAACATCGGTGAACTGCAGCCGCACCTCTGCTTTCCTCTCGTTCAGGGCTTTCCCACAGCGAAGGATGAAAGGAACACCTGAGAGGAAGATTTTCAGGTGATTGTGTCATGAAAAACACTGGCTATGGTGAATTCAGAATGATTTGTAAAGGACAATATATTTACCTTCCCAGCGTTCGTTGTGCACATAGAGCACAGCTGTGGTGAAGGTGGCCTGGGTAGACCCTTTAGGAACTGTGGGGTCATCTAGGTAACTCAGCTTGGCATCTCCCTCTCCTTCTGGATCCCCCACATACTGGCCCAGCACCACATCTGACATGGACACTGGTGTGATGCACTTCAGCACCTTCACCTACAGAGGGCGCATATGGTAAAGAAACTGTTAAAAGTCCATTTGTCCTGCTAAGAGAATATAAACTATAACATATGTCTCCGTATCACTCGTGTCGGAAGAAGTATTAAAAGTGTAAGGGTCTGTGAGAGATGATTTTGTACCTTTTCATCCCTGACATCATCAGAGCTGGTGGAAGCCGGTTTCTCCATGGCAACCAGACAGAGCATCTGGAGCAAGTGGTTTTGCATGACATCGCTGACCATTACAAAAGGGAATAGGTGGCCAGACAAGAGACAGAACGGAGAATGTGATGGCTATGATTATTTTAACAGATTATTATTACAGATTAATCTTGAGTGTGATGCATGTGTTAGTACTTATGTATGTGATGTAAATAGCTGTATATAATAATAATAATAATAATAATAGTTTATTGATGATAACAATTACAGATTTAATGGCAACAATAGCAAATGTGAAATGCATTAGTATAGATGCCTATTGTACTACTCTCTGTTGTTGTTTTTCCACCGCAGGAATTTCGTATTACGGTTATTAAAACAGTACAATGTAACTGGTGCAATGCCAGCAAAACAAAGTCTAGTGATTTATCAGTTCTCCTCACCGGATGATGCCGAAATTGTCAAAGTAGCCTCCCCGTCCCTGAGTGCCAAAGGGTTCTTTGAAGGTGAGGACTACACAGGCCACATTGTCCCTGTTCCAGATAGGCCCAAAGATACGGTTCCCAAACCTGCAACACAGATCATCCTCTGCTCATCAACATGTACATTGCAAAACACAGCTGTCCGTGACAACGTGCATTAACATCTTTCTTCTTGGTTAGAGGGTCATTCCTATTATTTCATGTGATATTCAGATAGGCCAGTCTCAGGTCAAATAACACAGGACCAGCTGGAGCTGGAATGTATCATTTGGTAATTTCTGGAAGTCACCACACAAACATCAGGAAAAACATAGGCCACTACTAACACCAAATGAATGGGAGGCAATAGGACAATCATGGCATTTTGTGTAAACAGCTCTTTGTGATTATGAAATTGAAAAAAATAACATGTCTAAAATAAATTGTCTAGGAAAGGAAAGTGCACTGGGAGTATTTTGTTTACAGTTTACAGCACTTGAGAAAATTGTTTTCCACAAATCACATCTGTTGTTTATTGTGCAGCATCGAATTAATAAAATTAATTAACCAATATTGAGAAAATCTAACCTTAAAACTGCATTATGTAAAAATGGATTACACCAAAACAGCAGTGAGCGAGCTAGCGCCTTGCTACAGAAAGTTAAGGCTATTGAAGTCTCCAAAAACACAAACAATGGAGGCCGCCAATGACAACATTACATAAAGTTACATAGTGCAGGTTTAACTATGAATCATAACACCCTGTAGCTTGCAAAACTACAAATGCACCATGGGATTAAAGAACCTGTACTTGGTTTTCTTACCTAAGCACCATGAGGTTTTGCACCATTTCCTTGCCCAGATAGTGATCTATACGGTAGATCTGGTCCTCAGTGAAGAGAGAGGAGAGGTGGGTCGACAGCTCTTCAGAGCTCTGCAGGTCACGTCCAAATGGCTTCTCTACAATCACCCTGTTCCAGCCTCTACAAACGAAGACGAAAGTGAACATGTTGAGTCTTAGTCAGATTGCTTGATACCATGCTCATTTCTCCTTACTAGTCTAGAATAGCACATTAAGGGGACACAACTGGGTTCGAGATATCCAGCTCATTTCTTGCTGAGAATGTGAGCATGTTCTATTTGGTAACAGACATCATCTTGGATTATAGACATTCAGACCAAGTGAAAAAAGCACACAGACATAAACAGAGACTTGGAAAAGTAGAAGAAAACCGTGACAGAGTTAGTGAGAGAGGTATGTGGACTGACTTGTTGCTCATACAGTGGTGCTTGATATTCTTGGTAACATCATGATAGACAGTGGGTGGCAAGGCCAAGTAGAACAGTCGGTTGGCCTCGGCTCCTCCAGGCAGAGAGAGGAGGTGTGTGTGGAGCTTGGAGAAGGAGCTGTCGTCTGCGTACTTCCCACTGACATAGGTATTCCTTTTAAAGAACACTGACAACCGATCTGCCTCTGAGTCTGCTGCCTGGAGCAAGAAGGTGAGAGCATTTACATCTTCAAAAACGTCAAGTCAAGTAAAGTTTAAACCGGAAGTTCTGGTTTTACCTTAAGGTATGGCAAACAAGAAGCCCGGATTGCATCCACTGTCAAGTCAGAGCGCGCAAAGCCCACAAAATATGTCTCTTCGGGGAGGAGGCCATCTCTGAACAACCACCTGGTAGAGAAAAAGAAGAGTAGGGGAGAGAAGAGAGAAACACATGGTTAATTATATAACTATGCCCAACTTCACAAGCACCAGTCCAGATTAGTAGCTTTCATCAGCCTGTGCTATGTCAATGATGTAAAAGCCTTGGGGAAGAGGGGTTACTCACCATAGAGTTGGGTAGATTTTCTTCTTAGCTAGATCCCCCTACAGGCGTAAACACATATTCAGAATTGATATTCAGCCAAGTAAACTATAGGTTAGGTACACAATCATTACACAAATGTTGATTTGTTGCGTGTTACTGTGCTGCTGCTTAGTCAGTGCAGTCTGCCAGAGTGGTTATTAGTTACTCCAGTTCACAAGCCTGATTAAGAGTCTCAAGATGCTACAGCACTGCAGGTCACACAGGGTGGCAACAGGTAAGTAGGCTGCTTTGGCTTATTTGAGAATTGCACAACCCCAGTGATCCCACTGGAAGCAAGTGCCAATCACAGAACAACTGTAACAGAATTGCCCTTTTGATAATGTTCTAATTTAATCAGGTCTACTATATGGATGGAGGGATAATAACAGTGCTTTTGTTAATATGATCAGCAATCATTAAAATGGATGTGGTATGACATGCACAGAGTGATTTGATAGGTACTAATTTATCAAACAGACTACAACTACAAAGAGATCATGTTGATAAATGTGGTGTGATTGTGTGTGATAGGGGCATTTGTAGTGTACAGTAGACCCACTAAAACGACGGCAGCACCACACACAGAAGGCATTTCTGTTACATCGCAAATATTTGTGCATGGGACAATTTTATCCATGAAACAAGCAAGCACACAGTAAGCCTGTGCACAACCATGCCCTTCCCTGTACTTGCCTCTGTATCGTATTGAAAGGAAAATGCTGACCATCAGTGACACTGCAGAATTCAGAGATAGCGCCACTCTCTTTACCCAAGAGCAAATGGTGCAAGAGACAGTAGTTGGAGATAGCCACTGAATTAGCCTAGCTAGACAGGCCAAATAACTTGCTCTTTTTAGAACAAAATAGTATAGTCACTTAGCTTTGTTCTCACAGACCAAACAATATTTTTTGCAAAATGATTTTATGGGAAAACTTGTCTTTTCATTTTTAATTATTGAAACTATTTGAAAACAATGAGATAGCTGATGTAAAACTGATAATGTCTGCATTTCTCCATTTAAGACAGGTCTCAGCCCAGGTAGCAAAGCAAAAGGCAGAGCAGGAAACAGAACAATGACAGACCTGGAATGAGTCACTGGACTGGTTGCCTATACTGTACAAGGAAATTCTAAGCTGTGACAGAGGAACATTTCTCACAATATTCTTCTCAGCTCTGGATGGATGAAATTAACTTATTGTAACACTCAAAAAAAAACAAGGTTATGTTTCTGGCAAACAAATGCTCAGTATGCTGGCCAAGCAAAGAGGAACCTTAAGACCAGGCTTTAGAAAGCTCAGACAACTGTGTGGTGCTTATTTGCACAAGTTCTGTGAAATCAGTTTCCACATTTCCTCAATTAGCTCAATGTGCAATTATTGCGCTATTTTTGAGAGATTTCAACACACCTCTTTGAAAATCAAACAATCTTGTATCCAAAAAGTCTTACTTAAGTTGGCTACACTGTAACTGCCAATAAAATAATCATAATGGGACAAAGTAGAAGGTTAAGCACAGTAATCTTGATTTTGTCCTAAAAGTCCTAATTATTTGGAAACTGACAAATCACATAGTAAATCCTGACCTTTGCTCCTGACCTCACCATTAGTCCTTTCATTTATCAACAGATAAATTCACATGTGTACATTGCATTAGCAGTTATCATTTTTATACCTTACTGATATAAAACCAACTAGACCTTCACTCCCTTCCCCCATTCTCACCGATGCTCCCAAGATAACGAAGATGTGAGCATCTGACTGACGGAACTCCTCATGCAGCTCCTTCCTCAGCTCCCCAAACACCTCAGAGCGAGAGAGGGGGATGTTGCTCATTTTCTCTGGAGGAGAGCAAAGAACATGACAATCAGATGAAAAAAAAAGTAAAATGTTCATTTATGTTAAGCTATCAATTAATAGTTAATGGCGATAATACACATCAATACACTGACTGTAGCATACTTTACAAAAACTATATCAGTGCACTGTAGCCTGTCATTAACAGAGTAAGGTTGCATTAAAGCAATTTGCAAAATGCCACACTGGTAAGAAAACTAACCAACATTTGGCTGGTAGAGGTACTGTCTTACATACACGCCATAAAACAAGCAATGAAACCTTTAAATATTACTTTCTCAGATACTTTAGTCTCCTTTTTATACCTACTGTTTTCTTGAATGTCAAGACACTTAAGTACAAAAGTCATGTAGCCAATTTTAGAGAAGGGGCAAGCCTACATTTCAACAATTCTGGGCCTAATTCCCTATTCCTCTGTTACCAACAAGCCAAACCGAGAAGTAGCCACTTCACCATTTGCCTTCTTTATTTTCGAAGTGAGTCTATGCAGTTATTCACTGGTAGCGAGGTTTTAAGGGCGTAACACTTTACATGCTTGATAATGATACATGTTGCAATCCTCTTGAGACTTTTATCACAATAAACAAACATTAACAGTTATATACAAAGCAAATGCTATCTCTGACATTCAGACTCTGAATCAGGGTTGAATTTGTTCATTTGTTTATGAAAGACAAAAGGTTAGTGATTGAAAAAGATGTGCAGACGGCAGCAATAGCCAATAAAGTGGAAAAAGACAACCGAAAACACTCACGTAAATTCTGTATATGGCCCTTCTGCAGCCACTTACCACGGTGCATGAAGTCCCACAAATAGCTTGGCTCACCCAACGCACAACATACTATAATGATATTAGTAAAATCCTCACCTCAATCCCGTATTTACCAGTTTAAACCGTACTGCGGCCACTGTGATCATGCTGAATACGTTCGACTAACACACACAAGTTGACATGGGCTGATATTTTGTTGCTCGTGAATTATTATTTTTTAGCTACTCAGCTAGTAATGTCCAGACTCAAAGAGCTCAGATTATGTGGCTAAACTGCGCGCAAACGCATTTGATGATTGCATGTAAACCGAGCTAATACTGAAGCCGCCTTGTTATCAAGCCTCAGCTCACCATGGTGTTTTGACAACATGACTTGACACGCAGCAAATCCATATGGCTGTTCCCTATTAGCTACGACAGCTAGCTTGCAAGTAGCTAGAGCACCAGTCCGCATGCATAAAACTAATAACCATAGCACATACAGGGAGATACTTACAAGTCCTTCTACGAGATGTTAGCGGGGGAATGTGGAGATAACCTGACAAAAACCCACAGCGTAAATGTATCAACAGCAACTGTGGGCGAAGTGGGTGTATTTCCTGAGTGCAGCCCTTCCTACTTCCCTGTTAAAACGACAACCGAGGACTGAGAGATTTTATTGGTTTGAGAGAAACTCACCAGCGCTCGCTCGAGTTCCCATCACTGTCGGCTCCAACGACGTCACGGATTCGCGCGCGCGCACACACACACACACACACACTCTCTCTCTCTCTCTCTCTCTCTCTCGCTCTCTCTCACACACACAGACACACGCACACACAGATACTCTCTCTCTCGCTCTCTCTTTCACACACACACACACCTGGCCATATGTGCATATTTCTTTCACCACAATGAAAACCGGACAAGTGGAATGCGGTTCTTGGATTGGTGAATCTATGTGAGTATGCGGAAACAAGCTCAACAAGCTTTTTTTTCTCTAATGAACAAAAAACTTTTGTTTTGCATTATTATTTTTTGTGTATTTAGCATTTTAATATCAACAATACAAAGCATTAATTCAAATATGTCAACAAACACTCTTTTACTGAATTGAAGAGATGAAGACCCAGCGTTGCTTGAGACTGGTAGATTCACAGGTACTCATCATCACTACATGTCCTCCTACTGTCAAACATTTGCCTGATGAGGGGTTCTTCAGATGGTTGCCCTGTACACAGCACAAAATAAGACAATGGAAACTATAATATCTTTTAGAGGGTTCAACGGTGTGTGACATTTGTGAAACTGTGAAATAAACCTACAAGGGAACAAGGATGAGGAACAGGAAATTATAGCATGGTTTATCTATAGGTAGTGGTCCTACGTGTCTAATGACCATGTGGTAATACCAGTTGCCCAAGTCAAGTCAAGTCAGTGTTTAGAAATACGTACTTGTGTGAAGTGCCATACTTGCTCAGGAGCCACTGTTGATCCTTTGCCTTTAAAGTGACATAGTTCAAAAGACACCAGAGCTGCTCCAGGGGTTGCATGTAAACACAACTGTTTGTCGATGTTATGCCGCAGCTCTTGCTGGGATGTGTACTCAAAATACTAAAAGTCACACAGACAAATACTATGTTAAGAGTAACTGAGTAAAAAAAATCCCAAATCTCAGCTATCACACTACTGAATTTAAAACTACATTGTAGCTTAGTCTGTCAGTCCTGTATAGAGGTTAGAGTACCTGGTGTCGACCCATACTGTGACAAGCGTACATTGTGACTGGTTTCCCACCATTATTTTTATCCACCACCTGCAGGCAGCTCTTCGAACCAGGGTTCTTCAACTGTAGAAAAAAAAAAATTGGACAGCAAAGAGAATTTTTTTAGTATTAAGTAATATCCTAAGAAGGATGAATAAATTAAAAGGATGTTTACCGCTCCAAACATGACAGGCCTGAGTTCAGGCACAAAGGCTTCTGGGTAAATGTTGTTCAGGTACCAAGTGAAGTTTTTACAATTTAACCTCTCCTTGAGTTTAAGACGTTCAGAAATATCTCCAAATGTATTCTGAGAAAAAAGATAAAAGAAAAGGAAAGTGGGACATGGTAGGTTAAGCCTAAGTTCAATGGGATACATATGATATGACTAACGGCCCTGGTTGTAAAACCTAATTTGCACTACCCAACCTCTTTGGCTATGGTAGCAGCTCCTCTGTTCATACGGTAGAAGATCCATTTGTAGTCATCCATCCAGACCTCAGCCAGGCGGACCAGGTTGCGGGTGATCACAGATCTACCTTTTGGGAAGGTGTGGGGGCTCTTAATGCGGAAAATGTGCCCTACTACAGAACAAGGAATAATCTCAAGCTGACCCCCACATTGCCATACCTAGAGAGGACACACAACACAAGTCAGATCATATTAATTCATTTTAATTAAAAAAGACTAAAACTAAATACTTCAGATCCAAGCTTTGGAATATAGTGGTCTACTAGAAAAGAAAACACAGGAGCAAATGAAAATGAAAAAAGGAATGTTGTTTATCTGTAACCAGCAAGTGGCAGTTATTCATAATTTGTGAATTTGTGAACTGGATTTGTATTTACAGTGTCTCTATCGGAGAACACCATAGGCCACTTACCCTGAAGGACATCTCCAGGTTCTCACCTCCCCAAATCTCCATCTGGTCATCATAAGTCCCAATGTGCTCAAAGTAAGATTTGGATATAGAAAAAAGGCCACCAGCAAAGGTAGGAGTTCTACAAAATCAGGCACAGATCAGTCACTGGCAATGACTATAATCAATCTAGTTCAATGTGTGTGTCTGTGTGTGTGTGTGTGTATGTGTGTGTGTGTGTGTGTGTGTGTGACTATTCTACCTGACAGGATATGTCTCATTCTTCCTTTGCTTCTTCTCCTCTTTTGACATGGTCTCCCATCTAAAAGTGAGGCTCCAGGCAAAGCTTCCATGGTTATGAAATTTAGGGGCAGGCTTGTTGAACTTCAGATTGTTTTGGTCAATAGCAGTTATTTTAGGGCTCACCACAGCAGTAGGCTGCTCCACTATCCGAGCCAGAAGAGGTTCCAGCCATCCAGGGAAGCACTCACCTAACCAGGTAGAGGGTAAATGAGTGCTCAAACTACAGTGCAGCTACAGTATATTGACCATGTCATTTCTGTGCTCTGATGTTTTGCTGTTAAAAAAAAGAACCAAATGAATCCAGCATGAGGATGATGCAAAGCATTGCATTGTGGGATGCGTACAGTGGGAGTCCAGGAAGGTGAGAATCTCCCCTCGTGCAGCCTGAGCCCCCAGTAGTCTGGCTGTGACCAGCCCCTTCCTCTCCCTCTGCCGTAGCACGTGCACTATCTTCAGCTGCTGCATATACTCATCCAGAAGAGTCTTCAGGTGATCTAGAAAGAGGAGTCAACAAGTAAATAAGGGGAAGAGAAAATTCGAACTATTGTAAAATCCGTCAAGTTATTGTAGTTAGTTATTGTAGTAACAACTGCACCCTATTATATAAATACACATATCGGGCATTCAGGCAAATACAGAAAGATCAAGTCACCAGGAGAGGCTATTTCCACAGGTCTGATGAAAGTGTTGCATACTGTTCCTCATTTTCATTTGCTACTATGTTGAATGAATGAAAATACTATCAGAGCATTACATTGCCTATAATGTTATCCACAAATATATATATGCTGTAAACTATGTGTTTTAAACGACTAAAATCGTTTTAGCATTTTTAGTAATTTTACAGTTTATACATTTGGATCCATCTCAACACTTGTTGAGCACTGCTGGGGCATCCTGTTTGCATACCGTCTGTGCTGGCATCATCCACCAGTAGAATCTCTGTGAGCAGAGCAGCAGGAGCCGTGTGTAAGACGCTGTAGACTGTCCTCAGCAGAGTGGACCAGGCCTCGTTGTGAAACACTATGATCACACTAGTGGTGGGGAGACAACGCCGGAACCTCTGCTTCAAGCAACTGCCAAACCAAAAGTTAGTAGGTATCAGTTTATAGGAGGTCAGAGGTTTCTTCTTGAGTCTGCTTATGTGGGATGACCTGGTGGCTCAGTTGGCTCAGACACATACCATATAGCCCAGGACCCTTGTTGATGATCAGCTTATCAATACAATAGAGCACGATCATTGTATCACATTGTATCCTCTCCATGAGGAAATAGTGAGGCAATACTCACTCAGGGTGCCGTGTATCCTTGCCCAGGCTACGGTGCAGGGAAATGCGGTCACTCCCAAACTGGTTAAACTGGTTTTTGTCCATTCCTTGTTGCTTTTCTCTGAGCTCTGCAAGGGTCATCCTGCCTGGCACAAAGGGCTGACCATTTGCCCCTGGTGCCATGGGGTCTTGGGGAGGCCTCTTAAGATGGGGCTTGAGCTCCTCTTTGCTGTAGAAGCCGAGTGGACATTTGGGATCCGTGAAGATTGTCACAGGAAGCTGATGGTCTCCCACATGTTTTACCTCATGGGATATCATGCTTTTCAAGTTATACTGCAATGTAAGTAGAATAACCAGGTAGGAGAAGCCTGCCAGAATGGCAAGCTTTACAGGAAGAACAAATTTCATGGCACCAGAGTGAAGGAAGCCCTAAAATGAAGACAAAATGACTGACTTTTCCAACTGAAGATACCAATACTACACATCCCAAATATTATATTTATGCTGACTTATTGGACACGGTTAATTATCCAAATTTTTTTTTTTACTGATCCATTACACAGCTGTCTTCCCCTCACAAGGAAAGAGATCTATGAGACAGACACACCTTCAAGTCTCACTGTGTTATTGAGGAAATATGTATTTAGATAAGACATACTGTGCCACAGTGGCTCACATCACAAGTACACTTTGAAAATATAAAATGAGCAGAGACGTAGATGGCTACAGTTATAAAAGTAGAAAAATAATGAATAAGCCTGATTTTTGACTGTTAAATGACTTTGTAAACCTGTAATAAAAATACACATCGCAATCAATAATGTGTCCACCTACTACTGGATTAAGCAGTAAAAGAGAGTTTGTCTAGATTCATATTGTGTTTAAAATTGAAAATCGTCCAGATTAACATTTGGGCTACAATGTCCACATGAAAAATCACTTGAAATCACTTGAAATCATACTCACTGTACTGCAGCGGTGCTTGGTGCGCACAAGTCATTGCATTTTTCTTCTCTCTGCTGAAATGACATTCAGCTTTCTGCCCGCCTTACAGTTTGGAATGAGGGAGATTCCTTTCTTAGGCACTTGAACAGGTACACTGTAAAAACTTAGTGAAATCATGTCATGTTTAATCATTAACTCAAGGTATATAAATGTGTTTGTCATTTTCAATTTATGATTGCTAATTATCAGTTTCAGAACTCAGTTCAGGAGTTGTGACTTAAAATCATCAGTCAAAAGAACATCTTACCAAGCATTCACCAAACTGATCATATTAGAGTTTAATTCGAAATAGTGTTAGCTTATTAATGACTACAGACCGGTCGCCCTGACCTCTGTAGTAATGAAGTCTTTTGAGCGCCTTGTGCTATCCCACCTCAAAACCATCACTGACCCCCTCCTGGACCCCCTGCAGTTCGCCTACAGAGCCAACAGGTCTGTAGATGATGCAGTGAACATGGCCCTCCACTTCATCCTCCAGCACCTGGACTCCCCAGGAACCTACGCCAGGATCCTGTTTGTGGATTTCAGCTCTGCTTTCAATACCATCATCCCGGCT
>OOFE01035774.1:26538-40529 GCA_900323365.1 Monocentris japonica | reverse complement strand
CTGGTCCTGGAACGAAGAGACCTGTAGCGCCTCCCAGAGGGGAGGTGGGCAAACAGTCTGTGGCTGGGGTGAGAGGTGTCCTTGACAATGCTGCGTGCCCTTCGCAGACACCGCTTGTGATGGACCATCTCAATAAAGGGGAGTGAAGTACCGGTGATACGTTGGGAGGTTTTCACCACCCTCTGCAGTGCTTTCTGGTCTGAAACAGTGCAGTTGCCGTACCAGACTGTGATACAGTTGGTGAGGATGCTCTCAATGGTGCAGCGGTAGAAGTTCACCAGAATCTGAGGAGACAGGTGGACTTTCTTCAGTCTCCTAAGGAAGAAGAGACGCTGGTGAGCCTTCTTGACCAGGGTCGAGGTGTTGAGGGTCCAAGAGAGGTCCTCGGAGATATAGATGCCCAGAAACTTAAAGCTGGCGACACGCTCAACCTCCGTCCCGTTGATGCGGATGGGGGTGTGTGTGCCGGCTTTGGACTTCCTGTAGTCCACAATGAGCTCCTTGGTCTTCTTGATGTTGAGGGCCAGGTTGTTATCGGGCACCACGCCGCCAGGTGCCTGATCTCCTCCCTGTAGGCTGACTCATAGTTGTTGTTGATGAGGCCAACCACCGTTGTGTCGTCTGCAAACTTGATAATGGCGTTGGAACCATGTACAGGTGTGCAGTTGTAGGTGAAGAGGGAGTAGAGGAGAGGACTCAGCACACAGCCCTGTGGGACGCCGGTGTTCAGGGTGAGGGTTGAGGAGGTGTGGTTGTCTAACTACAGGAGGATGTCAAGACTCATCCACGTTCAAGTTGTAAAAACTGGATCATGAGGCAAGAGATTAAAGTCCTGAACCCTAATACACTACCATCAAAAATACAATATAAGAAGTTGTGGTTTTGCAATGATTCTCAATGCGTCCTGTGAGAATGTTCCATTTGCAAATACACTTCAAGGAGGTAACAAGCAGAGTTAAAAACCAAGTGTGTTTTTAGCCCAAAACAACTAGTTCCAGGAAGAAAAAACTGTAAGTTTGAAATAATTCAAGGCCTCAACATTGCAGTTTTGACAGATGCTGGATACGACTAGCCACATGTGTCATCCATCTAAATAACTGTATTGAAATCTTCTGCAACTGCCAGGTAATACATCTGGTTGAACAGATGGCTGTAAAGATGAAGTTAGGTGGAGTTGCTATACTTCTGCTCAGACACAGATGCAGACAGGTGCGCACTAAAAACTGCTTGCGAATGCACAGATTTCCACAAATGGGGAATACACGCATTCCCGCACACACACTCTCATCTAATGATGGATGTTGCTGCCTCTCCATTGATTCTCATTCCCACCTTTTGTCTTTTCAGGTTTGTTGCTTTGTCAAGGCAAGTGAAAGGCAGAGAGGGGGGGAGTTGTCTCGAACAGAAGGCTGCACTGTACAACAGAACATCATCTGTATCCCCGTCTGCTTTTTTCACTCTTCTCTCTCTCTGTCTCTCTCTCTCTCCCATCTCTTTCATCCCCCCTTATCTATTTGGCCAGAGTCTATCTAATCAACTCACTTCCTCTCTGTCTCCCTATATCTCTCTCCCTATACTTTGCCTCTATCTATTTAATCAGCTCCCTCCCTCAGCGGCGAATCGCAAACACTGTGTATGCAAACTCATGACGTTGACACCCGATGCTGAACCATGTTAAATGAATGATGTTCCATATTACTCTTGAAATGCTATTACTGCGCGGAGGTGTGCGTACAGACAGGTGCTGTGCTTTAGGACGTTGCCAATCAATATAGGAATACATTACCAGTGAATTGGAGAATGGAAAACCTGAAGTATGTAGAGCTGTTTGGCTATCAATTTATGAAATTAGAATAATGAATGTTCAAAAACCAAATGTTCATATAACAAACTAGGAGTTGATTGTGAATTAAATAAGTTACTTAATATATATATACATACACCGATCAACATTAAAACCACTGACAGGTGAAGTGAATAACATCGATTATGTCGTTACAATGGCACCTGTCAAGGGGTGGGATAACGGTCCCACCCCTTGATAAGTGAACGGTCAGTTCTTGAAGTTGATGTGTTGGAAGCAAGAAAAATGGGCAGGCGTAAGGATCTGAGCGACTTTGACAAGGGCCAAATTGTGATGGCTAGACGACTGGGTCAGAGCATCTCCAAAACGGCAGGTCTTGTGGGGTGTTCCTGGTATGCAGTGGTTAGTACCTTTAAAATGAATACAGTGATTGGAGTATCTGAAGGTGGAATTTTCCTTATCACTCAGATACTCATACACTGTTAGGTATCATCAATTTGTGAGTTATTTTTGCAAGGAATGATTTTGTAATTTATTTCTTGTTGTACCCACTTTCCCTTGTCCTTCTTCCCCACTTTCACTTATCTGTCTATTTGTACTTCAGTTATTTATTTTCCATCCATCTGTTGGTTTTCAGGTGTAGGTGAAGAAAGCAATAAAGATAGCGATAGTAACGACAAGAGAGCAAGAGCTTCCAGTCAAGACATGGCGTGAGTCACCCCACCTTACTCAAAAACACAATGTTTTTTCACTGCATTGCATTCTGGTCTATTGAGGATGCTGTCGTTGGAGAAATTGGTATTGGCTATATGCTCCCACCAGGTCACATAATTCACAAACACAATGTCATTTCATTGCTACGCAGATGATACTCTACTGTATGTACCCCTATGATCTCTGAAGTATGGCAGCTTAACACACCTTAAGGCCTGTCTCTGAAGTGCTGGATGCACCAGAACTTTCTCCAGCTCAACGAAAACAAATCTGAGATTGTTCTTTTTGGTCCTCAAAATTGAACTTGGTGCTCTGTCAGTCAACATCAAGCCCTCTGCTTGAAATTTAGTAGTGATATTAGATTTGATGAACAGGTGAAAAAGGTGGTGCAGTCTTGTTTCCTGCAATTCAAACAAACAGGTCTTTTTTGTTCATTACTGACCTTGAGAAGGTCATTCACGCCTTCATTTCATCCCATCTAGACTTTTGTAACGTATTATACACATGACTTTCGCAAAAGTCCCTCTCCTGTTTGCAATTAGTGCAGAACACAGCCGCTTGACTTTTAACTAACTCAAAAGAAAAGACACCATATTACCCATCCTAGCCTCCCTTCATTGGCTTCTAGTTAGTTTTAGAATCGGTTTTAAGGTCCTGCTTTTAACCTTTAAGGCTTAACATGGTCTGGCCCTCAGTTACATCACTGATCTTCTAACTTTCCATGAGCCAGAGCATAACCTGAGATCTTAAGACAGGGCACCTTTGACCATCCCTAAATCCAGACTACAGACCAAAGGTGATCAGGCTTTTGCCATAAGGGCTCCCACTCTTTGGAACGCCCTACCTGAAAATCTCATGTCAGCAAAATCAGTATCATCCTTTAAATGCACTTTTATGAAAAGGCCTTTTTGTAATTTTGAAATTTGTGGGGTTTTTTTTGTTCTCATTTTCTTGTTGTCACATGCACCTTTTATTGTCTTAAACATTAATGTAATCTTTTCTTTACTTTATTTCTTTTTTGTGTGTTACTACTGTGCTTTACCTTTTAGTCTTTACTCTTATTATTTCCTGTTAAGCACTATGTAATTATGTTTGTGAAAAGTGCTGTTTTTTAACAGTATTAAAGTGTTTCAGGGTGGATTTTTACAGTGTGTGAAGTCAGCAGACTGATCTACACTGTGCTGACTTCGCCTCACTACAATGCACACAGGGGAGGAGGAGACATGCTGTTGGTTTATGTGGTCATCTAGTGTAGGCAGATCAGAAGAATGAATCACAACCTGAATATGAAGAGATGAGCGTCACCTCTGGGTAGATATAGGGATGCTACACATTGTGCACATTTATTTTTTTACCACAATACATTTACACTTTCACAGAAGAGTGATATTGTTACATTACAATGTGTAACTCAAAAGGGAAAGCATAACACTAAGGGTTAGAAGGTCAGTTCCTGCTAGCATAAGCCTTGCTAACATTCTATGTGACTGTGCTCACAGTATAAAGCCTTCTCAATAAGCTATCATAAAATGGAATAAAATAGTCATGACTCATTATGATGTATTCATTGAGATACAGTGAGATGGAATGAGACAAAATATGCCTTATCAAAAGATCTTCTCTCCTTCATGAAATTCCTAAAAGGCATGGTCACAATGGTGCTGCATAACTCAGCACAAATACCATTTAAATAACTATGGGGAGTTGCAGAAACTATTCATCAACCAACCTGAATACTTTTTAACAGACACTCAACTCTTCCCAATCTGTTTCCCTTTGCATGAAGTCAGCTAGCCTACAGAACTTTAGGCTGTGGATCTCTGCCAAGCCATCCAGAAATTTACCAGAATACTGCTCCAGCCTGTACTTGATTCCTCCCCTCCACCACCACAAAACAGACTTTTGGGTTCTATTTTTGTTGCGGTGAATGGCAGATCTCGGGGCTTTGTGGTGGCGAAGTGGCATTTTCGTTGGTTGTTCTTCTCCCCTGCACCTATTTGGTATTTTGGTAACCCGTCGTGAACTTGATTGCGCCTATATGGGAAAGACGGCAAAGTAGGGGTTGTGTCAGTAAAGATCAAGCAGCACAGTGCAATTTGGGTGTCAAGGATTACAGGTATTTGCGCTCGCATGGCCTGCCTGCTCAGACCATGTCAAAGGCGCAAAGCACAGGTGTGTTCTATATTTTTGTTGTTTTATCAAGCAATGCACGCACAGCCTCTGCATTTGAATCTTGACCCTGGTCCTTTCCGTGTGGAGTTTGCATGTTCTCCCTGTGTTAACGCAGGTTTCCTCCAGGTGCTCCAGTTTCCTCCCACATTCTAAAGACATGCAAGTCAGGGGGAATTGGGGACTCTAAATTGCCCATAGGTGTAGATGTGTTTGTATATGTTTTTGCCCTGTGATGGACTGATAAAGTATCCAGGGTGGGATAGGCTCCAGCCACCCCATGACCCTGAATAGGAATAAGCAGGCATGGTGAATGCATGAAGTCGGCACACCGTGTGCCATTGACTGTGCTTTGGTCTGTGCACTACTGATTCATGATGGAATGGGAATCTCATGTGGATCCAAATGCATAGACTGTGAAAATCTTCAGGCACTCAGGGGCAGAGGGATACACACAATAGCAAGCAGCACATGCATTACTATTTGTCAGAGAGCGAGCACTTATGAAGTGAGTGGACTGTGCAGTACTATGCCTCTATGTGCTTGGGGTAAATTGCAACGCAAGTAAATCTGGCACTGAAAAGGGACACATCTCGAGTAGATGGCAATCAGGCAGAAGCTATAGCCATAATATCATCATTATTGTTCCTTGTTTTTTTTCAAGACTTTATTTATTGGCTTTTTCAGTATTTTGACAAAATTGAACCCAAGCAATCAGAACATCACACCCCACCACCAATAAACCCACCTATGTTGGCTCAAACAAACCATGCAAACAAATGTAATACAAATTATAATGATACAAAAATAATTATAACATCACATGCTGTCTAACAATGTCGTCATCTTAGTAATATTCTGGAATAAACTCTCTCTGTCAGGGGGTGTTAATATTTAAGGTGTGTAACAACACATTATGTCATAACACCCGCATTTTGTAATAATCTGCCACATTTTGTAATAAACAGGTTGAACGCAATATGTAATAAATTTCACCGCATTTTGTAATAAATTACAAATTGTGATGGTTATTACAAAATTCGGGAGTTGCACTTCTTTTATGATGAAAATGTAATAATAAGGTGGATTATGTAATAACCAACCAAAATGGATGTCTTCATCTGCACAATGACAATTTTAACAATTAAGCTCAATTAAAATTCCCAAATATTAAATTAGACCCCTATGACCTGTGGTGCCCCCCTTGGCGTTATAGTTCACTCTGATCTTAGTCTAAATAGCCAAATAAAAGCTTTTATTTCTACCAGGGTTGACTACGACAATGGTTTTTTGACAGGACTCCCCAAAAAGACCATCAAAAAGCTTCACCTCATTCAAAATGCAGCTGCTACAGTTCTTACAGGGACCAGTCAGACCACATCAACCTGATTCTTAAGTCACTACTCTGGCTTCCTGTCAGGCACAGAATTGAATATAAGGAAATGCTGCTTGTTTATAAATCAATACATGGAGTGGGACCAAACTTGGTGACCTTTAGTCACTCACAATGCTGCGCATCTCTGGACCAGACTCCCTGTCGATCTTAAAAGTAGCCTAACCCTCGAAACATTTGAATCAGGACTCAAAACCACACTGTTCATGGATGCTTTACGTTATTTGAGTTCTTTAAAAAATGCTAAACATATTTTAAATCTAGTTTTTATCTAGGCCCTACACCTCTATTTATTTATTCATTGTTCTTATAAATCAATTGTCTTTTCTTATCATTGTCTATTTATGTATCAATTGCCAATCTTTCATAAATTGTCACCGTTCCATCCTCAAATCTAACTCAGGAAAACTTTAGCTGAAAGCCTTGACTTGGACCATGACAATGACAGTGTCATTAGTATGATGAGGCCTATGAAACAGCATTTAGACTCTAAAAAAAACTCTCAGCTCTAAAACTCTAATAATAATAATAAGACAAGACAAATTTGCAAAGAAATCTTATCTTATCAGACTATTCACTTTTACTTATAACATTAATGAATGGACCTACACCCACACCACAATATTTTTCAGGTATCTCTCTTTTATATTATTATACAGTATATTTAGACATAATTGGCATACATTAGCCCTCCATGATGGAGCCAGACGTATTTGACAGCAGATTGGTGACGCAACTGCAAAGCCTCGATTTAACTATGAGGCAAATACTGCGCAGAGTCCCTGAACTGTCCATCTGTCTCACCTCCTCTTATTACATTAGTGCTGTTGAGTGGAGCACCACCTCTCAGTAGTACCATATGTCGGCTATTGATCCCTTCAGTCAATCACTTCAGTTTAGGCACTTTCATGGGTCAGAAGGAACCTTTGGTGTCAGCTGCTCACAAGTGCAAAATTACAAAGATTTGAATCAAAGCGGCATCAATTACCTTCATTGCATGTCTGCTGTCAGCAGATGAGAAGGTATTGAATACGTTGATCTGGATGAGAGCATCAGCTAAAACCCTGTAAAACTATATTGCAAAAATTCAATACTGGGTCAAGTAGTTCTTAGGATTTGTGTGACATCACACATTCAGAAGAGTGAAGTGTCTTCTGAGGAGGAAAATGAAAAGGAAGAATCAGCCCCGTTTCTTTCTAAGCACTTGGGCTTAATTCGTTTTCAGGTGGTGTCTGTTCATGAAAGTTTGATTTAACAAAGATGGATTTGAACATTTAAACATAAACAATTATGTAGTTTCAGTAAATGTTAAAGGTGCCACTAAAAGTGGACTCTCAACACTGAAAAACTAGGGTATGTTTATATTATTGGTGGCCATCAAAAATCTCAAGTCCCACCATTCAAAACACTTGGACTCTTGGATAGGGTTGAGTACGTTTTTCAGGTTTGAGTGGTATTTATAAGGATAGATTTAAGGATTAAATAGTTCAGACCAAATGTACATGCATTGTTCAGATCTGCATAAAAGCACCAGAATTGATATCCATGTACACTTTGATACCTTGAGCATTTCCAGAATTGGAGCCATCGTATGAATGGAACCAATCCAGAATTTCCTCCCGGGGATCAATAAAGTATCTATCCATCTATCTAATCTGCTGTGGCGGTGATTTTTCTTTCCATTTCTATATTCTAAATATGTCTACACCTATGTTTTCATAGCCAAGGAATACAATACTGCCAAGGAAAACAGATCAGATCATCATATCAAGGCCAATTCAATCATTTTGTGTAAAGAACAGCATCTATGACAGTCAAGCATATGGCAAAATGGCAATGTTCTCAAATCAGCAGATATGCTGGAAGACCGAAGTCTGAAAATGCTGAGGGCACCGAAATGTACTTGTACACGAATTTTACACCAATCTGCATCATGTCGTACAGCTCCAACATGATGCAGTTTGATTGATTTGACATTGACATATTTATTGTAGAATTATATTGTACAATACTATACTGGCTGCCTGCATAGCCTGAAATGATTCTAATGAGGCATTTTGATCTGATTCCACAGTACAAGCACTCCAGGTACTGGAACCCTATTGTTTTTGTTAGAATTCTTCTTCTTTTTCTGGTTTAAAATGATCTGTACCTCAGAGACCGTGTGAGGATAAGGAAGCGAGGGCAATTCCTACACGCTTGATGCTAGAGCAACCACACTTCACAGTTTGCTCAGAGCTTAAAATATGTCAGGTCAAATTTGGTTGTGCTCCATAGCTTAAACGTAAGGCCAATATGGTCAAATGGCAATATGTCAGTCACCAATCTTTGAGATGTAGAACTTCTTCAAAATGAGAAGCTTATATTCTCACTGTCTAATTATTTTTCCCCAAAAATTATTATTATTATTATTAGAGTTTTAGTGTCCCATTTTCCACTTGCACCTTATTGCACACATCTCTTTTTTATAATTTATTATGTGAATTTGTTTTTTTAGATTTTATATTTTTGACTTATTCCTTCTTATATTTTTGACTTGTTTTTCTTGTGTTAAATGTTGCACTATCAGATCAAGGCAAATTCCTTGTATGTGTAAACTTACTTGGCAATAAACCCCCATTCTGATTCTGATTCTGATTCTGATTCATGGTCTAAATGCTGTTTCCGGCTTCTCTACCCTGACAAAAATAAAATTCTGGGGGAAATAATGGCTACTTGGAATGTTTTAGCATGAAAATGGTCAAATTTAAAGATATTGAATGTACAAAATGTTGGCTATCAGTGGACTCAAAACATACCGGTATTGGACTTCAAAAACCCATATTGGTCAAAATCTAAACTGACATGAGTTCCATTGGGGCTACTTGGTCCAAAATAAGCTTCTGGTAGATGAAGTACATTTGTTTCCAAATGTAGGTTACTGTGACTCAGTAAACTGTCTTGTCTTTAGCCCTAGTCTCTACTCCAAAACACTCGTAGCTTGAGAAGAGTCAGCTCAGTTAACCTGAACAAACTGTTAGTTAGCTAACTAGCCAGCAGGCTAATTTAGTTCATGTTAACATGTGACTACTAGCCACTGCTAATGCTAGCTTCTACAAGATATGTTAGCTAGTGTGCTAATCAGATGTGTTAACAACAAGACAGTGATGGTTAGCTGGCTAACAAGCTGACATTGTCAAAACACGAAATCAATCAGATGTATCAATGATGAAATGAATAGTTCCCAGTCAAAAACTGTACAGAAATTAACCGTGTCTCTTGAATTCTGTTGGGACGGACAAATCAACTGTCAGCCACTGTTAAGAGTTAAATTCAATGTATTTATATGAAAATCATTCACATTATTAAATATGTGGTCAACCCTTCCGTCTCTTTCAGTCAAACGGCCAGTGAGCATGCTCTGTTGCTCTGTCATTGTCCAGGCTTTGACACCCATGGGAGAAAGCTCCATTGTGACTCACTGAAGACTGGTGACCTGAGACCAAGTACAAACACACAGTCACACACACACACTGCCATGCATATGCACGCACTCACACACTCACTCACATACTCACAACTTCACATATAGATACACAGAAACACAGCATGAGCACACAGTCACACACACACACAATTGCCAACAAAAGCAGGCATGGTGTGACACAATAAAAGGGGAAATTGAATCATTCAGTAGACACTGGTGGTGATTCAGGGATTAGCAGGGATTTCTTTTCACTCTTTAGGGAACGCTGCTTCTGGAAAACTCAATGGGAATGTTAACACCCGCCCCCCACCCCCCACTGCCAAATGCAACTTGTCTTCTACTGTTGGCCACTGGGAGAGGCCCAGTCCAACCAGTCTTTTACATCCGGAGCTGACCAGTACAATGACAGGACAGTAGTTGTTAAGGAAGGGGAATGTGTGTGTGTGTGTGTGTGTGTGTGTGTGCAACTGACATTGTGCTGCGTGTCGCCATTATGAAACTCCTCTGTGACCTTAATCCAACGACGCTAAAGGCACTTTGAAGCTTTCAGACCTCTCTCTCTCTCTCTCTCTCTCTCTCTCCTTCTCTCCGTCCATCTGTTGCCCACTTTCAATGGCTAGTTCCAAGGCCTTCCCGGCATTTCAGAGGTTTTAAAACAGCTATTGTAACTTAGAAAGCTGGATTTAGTCACTGAGAATGAGAGCGAAAGAAAGCGAGAAAGAGGGAAAGTGAGGTAGAGCATGTGTGAGAGAGGGAAAATCATCCACATAATGCCACTACTGCTCCTATTGGGATTAATGATGCAAAAAAGACTAAATGAAAAACATGGATAGACAGATGAAGATAAAAAAGAATTAAACCCTTAAACGAACGAACAAATAGAGAAAACGACTGGATCAGCAGGAAGATAGGCCATTAAACCCATTCCAGGTGGGATTAAGTGTCATGATGGTGATTTTTTCAACCTGCTTCCTCTATGAATTTTATCCTGTCTGTACTTACATAATAATAACAATAACGTTATATAGCCCTTATCAAAGTAGTTACAAAGTGTTCCTAGAGGTATAGATGTTTCAAAAGAAACATTTTGGACTACAACCTATTCAAATATGGTTTGCAGATGAATAGGGTATTGAAGTTAATATTTCATGGTGCCTTGATAGAGCAGAGCAACAACAATTAATTTTATAATGACAGTCACGTCATATAGGGTTCTGTGAATAATAGCTTTATCCCTACTAGGGTCACACTGATAAATTAATTTGCTGGTATATCAGATCAATATTGTGCTTTTATCAAAAGTCAGATATGACCCAGTCAGTGTTGTCCACCTCTGATATAATGGATACGGTACTTTGATTAGTTACATATTCACTGTAGAATTGATCAATCAATGTGTTGTTCTAGCTGCTCCACAGAGTGCTTTTATTTTGAAATAGTAGCCGTGGCATTTTTTCACCATGTGCACAAATGTAAAGAAAGGCATTTACAATACAGTCACAAACTGCAGCCAGACACTAGTATAGTAGGTTACAATGCTATCTAATGCACACCCAGCCGTCCTGGTGGGAGGAGCCTCTTTGAATTGCCCCGCCAAGGTTTCTTCCATTTTTTTTCCCCTGTAGGGTTTTCTGGGAGTTCTGATGTCGTCCTCTCTTAAATCCTTTCAATCATTCATCCTGTTTCTGTTTTCATGTGGTTTTGTACTAATCATATTCTGTTTTATTTATAATTGATAACTGACTGTCATAAATCTGATCGTCGATGAGCTTGTCCTAGTTAGGCTTGTAAAGCTTGTATGTGATAAAGGGCGATAGAAATAAACTTGACTTGACAATTATCTGCTTATTGGAGTACGGTTGAAAAATGTGTTTGGCTTTTTTAATTAAACATCATAGTCTATGTGGATTACGCCAGAAAACAACCAATACAAACTAATTTGTCAAGACAAGCCATCTATGTTGCTTTTTCATAACATTTTATATTTGCTTGCATTTATGCAGGCCTAATGTTTTGATATTATAAATCACTGCGCAATTTTTTTCTTGTATGAAAACATTGTAACTCACCAACATCACTGAATCACTGGGAGCCCTGAGCTTATTTTCCTGCAACAAGCCAGTCCTAGCGAGACACCCAAAGTGGGTTCCGAATGTCCAGTCTACTCGGTAATTTCGTCTTTGCTGCAGTCATTGCGGAAAAACCCTGTTTCACATAGACAGGACATTGGAAATGGAAGCAATGCTTTTAGCTACCTCAGGATATCTGTTTTTTACTCATGTTAGCTAGCTAGCTGTACACGGTTCTACAACGTTTGTAGCGATCTACTTGACTCCAATCAAAGTATCGCTGACACTTGTTTAACGCGCAATGATCCAGTTCAAATCCAGAAATCCATTCAAACATTTATTAGACAAGAGGATAAAATCTTCGTAGATCCCAAGTTACAAAGGAGTTATGGCATAAAAGCGCATACAAAGGCGATCAACAAAAAATGCGTCCTCCTCACTCACCCCCTCTCCCTCCCGACGTACCGGTGAACAGGTGATATATATTATTTCTACCCTCACCCATGTGACATAAATTACCATAGGCACAGTGAAAACGCATAAAGAGAGAGAGACAAAAGAGAGAGAGAGAAACTCACATGGCTCTTCCAACGTTAACAACTCAAGTTGAAAATTGGTATACATTTTTCTTTTTGCACTTTTTTTTTGTTCCCATATTTCAAAATATTTTTTGCGGCCCAGTAGTTGTCTGCAGCCCGGTGGTTGGCGACCACTGATCTAGACAGATGAAAAAGGAGTAAAACACATAAACACAGTTGCCAGATGGATAAATAAAGTGAAGGAAATCTGTCTCAGAAGGACCATTCCACAAAACCCACTCATCCAAAAGGGGTGAAAGAAGGTGAGAATAACATAACTCTAATGGGAACAGCTTTTCCATGCTGTGCTATTGAGAACTATGAATGGCTCTATTGTGCAACAAATGACAATGAGATAAATATGACTTCTGGAGGTCTCTTGACAATGGAAATATGTTGTTGATTGTTAGGAAGCTGAAAAGATACTCCATGTCCATCTGGACTAAGTCCAACTGTTAAACCTGAAGGATTTTTATTTTTAACAATTTTTTATTATTATTTTTATTATGTATGACTGTAAGTGATACTGTACATATAACAATAAAAGACTTGAACTTGAACTTTAAAAAAAAAAAATCAATTAATGAAATGGTCATTTGGGTGGAAATAAACCTTCTATGAGGTGAGTCATTCTCTAAATCAATGAACCAGTATGTAGATTCAGAAGACATTTTCTTTCTCTCAACCGAAGAGACCGAGATCACAAAGGTGGATTTCCGTTTTTGTTTGAATGTCTAGCTTTCGCTTTTTTTTCATGCTGCTGCTCCACTTTCCCCCTTGTAAAAGCTACATCATCTTGCACAACTCTGTTTCAACACTGAAATTCATGAGTCAGACTGTTGTAACATTTTAATGAAAATTGGAAAAGGTCATTAATGTTTTTAACACAGCGTGGCCCATGCTGTCAGTTGCCAAAATGCCACTCACGGCAAAAAACGTCGCTTTTGTTGTCGGGGAAAGGCTGAATCGCGTTGCCCCGTTTATGTCTTTGATGAAGCGGGAAAGATCAACCTTCAGATTCTGCAGCGAAAGGCGAGCGGAGAAGCACAAAGAGCATCTCTGATTAAGGTGAACTCCAGTCATTTGCGGCCACCCTTACGCATCTTAAAACGAATCCTGGCACTTCCAAAACGCAAGACGAAGTAAATGTTTTATGTCAGAATAGATGGAAATAAACCGCACTACATGCAAAAAACATTTAAGGAAGAAGATTCTTGTCATCTCTTTATCGGTGGATCAAACCGTATGGAGCTATATGTGGATCGCACTTTTCCGTTTGTTGTGCCATTTCCAAGTAAAGGCCTGATCTAAAGCAACAGATCACAGAAAGCATCCCAGCGTCCCTGGATGCATTTGATTTGGCAGCGTTTCTATTTGCAGAGCTACACCTCTCTCAGGAGCTCCCTTTAACAGCATCAAATAAAGAGGAATGGAATGAGAATAAGAAAGAGGGAGGAGATGGAGGGCAAGTAGAATCAGGGAGAGAGAGAGGGAGAGAGATTAAATATACACCAATGCCGGGGTACAGGTATGAGACAACATCGTTTCAGTGCCAGCGCTGCAGGCTTGACCGAGGAAACGGACTACAGCGTCCCAGCTCTTTTGAGCCGCGGCCAATGGAATCGTCACCAGGAAAATAGTTCTGGTTTTTCACGAGGCTGGATCTCAACACGTTAGTTTCCCTGTAGGGGGAGGATCTGATCGCGGTACTGCCCCGCTTTTGCACTTGGTTACACTGTTCTGCTCCGTTTGCTCAAGGGAACCTTGACTGTAGTGTGTTGAGGAAGGGGAAAGTCAG
>OOFE01035774.1:0-21883 GCA_900323365.1 Monocentris japonica | reverse complement strand
TTAGTAGAAGTGGAATGTTTCTTTCAACAGCACACAGACAGAGACAGACTCTCTCTCTCTCAAATATGCATGTACACACTCACACACACACACACACACACACAGCATTGATATGCCCGAGAAATGAAGCAAAACACATTTAATTGTGTAGCACTAAGCACTAGATTCAAAAATGGGTTTGTGATTATTACGGTTGAACATGAAACAGAAAAGATGGACAAAATCAAAGTAGTTCACAATCCTTTATCAAAGTTGTTTTCACTGCATTGCACCTTTTTATTTTTGTAATTTGTCAGACATGACAGTAGAGTAGAGAGAGAGAGAGCGAGAGAGAGAGCATCACAAACAACGGTGTAGAAAAGAGTTGCATGTTCTTGGCAGCGAGCAGTCACACAATTTCCCAATCCTGGAGCCTTTCCTCAGCGCACACTGGTCCCCTGGGTAACACTGCAGGGATATGTAACCATATTACAAGCTGTTATTGATGAATGATGATCTAGCCTTAGACATGCACTTTTACCGCAAATACTTTACTGTCATCGTGAGAGTAAACACAAGCTGCCATGTCTCTCTTGAGATTGACTGGGTTGTTGCATCACCTACCACAGGCAGGCAACTGTGTTTTTTCCCAAGGGATGGAAACCTGTTGTTCTTCAGTCTCTCTAAAACCCCATGTAAATCACTGATCTGGAAATATTACATAAATGACATCAGATTACATGTCATTTATAATTTATCACAGAATACAGCAATCATAAAATCACCACCAGAAAAAAGTACAGCAAATCATTGATTCTATAATTGTTACATCCTGTAGAGAAATGTTTTAAATCTGACTGGACTATTTACATCAATTATGATTGTAATGTAAATAAATTAACTTATTTTTGCAGACCAAACTTTGCATGAACTGTTGCTCACCAGTTGCTTTTCATTGCTGCCCTCTGTTGAAGTAAAATGAGTTAAAGATCTTGTGTTGAATTCCTCTGTTCGGAGGAGACCAGAACTATAAAAGAGTCCAGCGGTACACAGTAGTGTGTGGAAAACATAGACACGCCAGTTTCCCATGGTGCTTGGCTGACCCAGATAAGCTTCCTGTCCCGTGCTCTCCCACCTCAGTCCCCCTGGAAGCCAATGCTAAAACTGAGCCTCTCTCTTGACCCAGCATCTCCCTTTATAATGATCATGGAGGGCTGGAACTCAGTACTTTGTGACGTCCTGACGGAGGCGTCATCCCGGGCTAAGGTCATCATGCCTGATTAAAATGTTGGTGATGGTTTTCGTTTTACTTCATTTCGTTGTTATCCCGATGTGTACACACAGTTAGTCTACAGGTTATATTCTAGCTCAGCTGTCTAGTAGAAGCCTTGAAAATGTACTAGCCGTTGTATTAGCAAGAAATATTGGGTCAAAACATTCAATTAAATGGGTAATTTTTGAAAGAGAAGCAATTCACTGGAAGAGTGTCACTTAAAACAAACAACAAAAGTGCTGTTTTGACAAAAGGGCAAGGGAACCAAACACTTGAGCATCATTCAAAGTATCATTCTATTATCATAGTACAGCAGTCAAAAGATGATTCATTAAAAAGGTACACATTGGGCAACTTGCCAGGTTAAGGTTTTTCCAGGACACAATTGTTATGTGATGCAGTGAATCACAATTTCCTAATAGTTTGTCCGTATCCTTGTGGCTAAGTAATTCAAGGTCATTCAAATGGATAGTACAAATAGCACAAAATAACCCGAGAGAAGATGCAGTGGACAGTTGCCATAGTAATGGGTCTACTGCAGAACTCTGTCCCCAACAGATGTTGATGCAGTTGCCTCTCCATCAGCCGGCTTGAAGTAAATAAATAGACTTCAACATAGCTATGTCAAGAAAAAACATGCACAAGAAAAATGGAAAGATTCTTTCAACAGTTGATGGTGGTATTGAGTGGTGGTGGTGGTTGATGGTGGTATTGCATGTCATCGCCCCGTCTCTCTCCCACCCTTCCTGTCTCTGTTCACTGTGAGCTATCAAATAAAGCATGCAAGCATGTTTGATTTAGGAAAAGTTATTAAAATTGTCCGTTTGCATTCAGCCTGTCATAATTACTTGGATGTTAACCCAGCTACTGTTATTGTTAGAAGAGTATTTAAGAAAAGAACAGTGAACATAAATTCTTTAACCATCAAATGTCAAAGTGTGTGTGTGTGTGTGTGTGTCTTTGTGTTAACAGTGGTGTTTGTGTGTGTTTCAGATGCTGCAGCGTGTGGTGGTGGTGGCTGCAGAGAGCCTCAAGGTTCTGGAACCTCAGCTGATGGACGGCGACCAGATACAAGACGTCAGGGTCCGTAAAACAAACACACACACACACACACGCTCAAATGCTCAATTACTCACCCCTCCACTCTGCTCATGACTCGATGACTAGACTAGATATTGCATGTATTGCTTCATCATTATGATTCATTATGATTCAGTGTGTTTGTGTTTGTGTAGGTGGCCATGCGTCCTCCACTGGATGCCTATGATGTGTTGATCCACCTGAACCCCAAGCAGGTTCCCCTGCTCAGCCAGGCGGTGGACCCTCCTGCTGCCACATTCAGCAGGGGCGTCATGACTGGCAACGTGGCCCAGTCTAGAGGGGCACTGCCCGTCATAGACCACAACCCTGTGTCACACTACCTGGCAGAGCTCAGGGTGAGTCTTGCTATACTCTGTATATCTGCCAATGCCAAACAAGTTGATTTGCACTGAAAGTAAGTGAAATAATCTGGTATGATGGTATGATATTTTCACGTGTTTTAGGAAAACAAGATTTTAACACTCAATGCTAGACTAAATGACATGTTAAGATGGATATTTTTTGCAGTGCATCAAAAAAGATTACAATAATTTTGCTTTTACAGCTCTATAACTTTGGAACAATCTGCCTGCCTGCGTCAGAGTGTCAAAAAATTTCAATTTTCAAACAATTTTTAAGACCAAATTCTAAACTGACTTCAACATCTTGTCCTTCCCGTACCATACCAATTTCTCTATCACTTGCTTCTACTGTAAATGTTTCCTCCTTGCTCTGGAAACTCAAACAACTGAGGGCTTTCTGGTGTAACTCTAAGGAAGGTGTTTTAGCTGCTGTTTTAGGTGTGACAGGTGCCAGTTCCAACTTAAAGGCTCTTGAGTCATACAGCCTTAAAACAAAATGGATCCTGTCGTCTTGTGTAAAGTGCTTCTACTCCATAACCTATACTAATTCACTTCCAGGAGGCGTTTGGAGACTTGGCCCTCTTTTTCTGTGATCCATATGGCGGTACAGTGATCGCGGTGTTATGGAAGCCAAAGGCCTTCAACCCAGTGCCATTCAAGGTAAGGGCCAGTCACAGGTTTTCTAAAACCAGTGTAGGAGAGAAGTCTTTTGGACTGTTTGATGAAACCGCTAACAATTTGCTCTCTGTTAACCCTTCTATCATTTTCTCACCCACCCTAATATATTTTCCTTGTCATTTCACTCTCATATTTCAATTTTCTTTACCACAATGTCAAGAACACTGACTCACTGTTCCTTCTGTTTCCTCGTCACACAGACGTCGCAGATGTTTGCTCGGCATGTGGAGGTGACTGGGGAGGAAGCTCATACTGTTCCCAATGTAGAGGCTATTTTGGAGGACTTTCGGGTCATAGGGAAGGGCTTGGTCAAATCAGTGGATGCCAGGACAGAGAGATGGACAGTTTAGACCACACACACACACACACACACACACACACTTTCAATGGATTATTATATGGATTATGGATTATTATAGTTCATCGGTATTTTGGCATGTGGCATTTCCACCAGACAAAATACAGTGACAATACAGTTTTTCTCTGATGAATCGAAACAAAAAGTACAATGGAAGCATTGTTTGTACGTCTCGTTAGCAATTATTCAATGGTAGTTTGTAGAAGGCTAGCCATATGTATGTTTTTGCTTGAGCTGTACCATGTCTAATAAAGACATATCAACTCTTTCTTTTAATCTGTTTTTCTGTCTGTTGATCGTCCATCCATCAGTGGTGTTTGATTTCATAATTACTACATGGCATTATACAACATGCCTCCTCATGTTATGTGATAACGGCATGCTGTTTAGCTATAAACAGTGGAATTGCAGATATCTGTAATTACATTTATGGGTGGCTGAGAAAACAACTGATTGTGACAGCTACACGTTAACTTTGCTCTTTCTAATTCTGAACATCTTAAGATCATATTGATCATATTGTTTTGTTGTTTTTGTTCCACCTTCATTTCTCTTGAGACAGATACCGAGCAAAAAAACAAACAAGGAACTTTGTTTCTAATTGAGGAAATTATAAAGTTGCTCCAGTTGTACTGAAAGAAGGAGGTGAACGTCACCAGGCTTAGACATGCCACTGAATAAGATATGATACTTCCTGTGTTGATAGAAAGATTTCCTCAGAAAACTGTTGCACAGTTTTTTCTCTGCCAGCTTTTAAGTTCCAAGGGAAAATGTGAAAGGAGTTCCAACTTAGAGGCGTATGTAGAGTTTTGTTTTTTTCCATGTTATGCCAGCCTAGGCAAGATAATCTGTCACCACCAAAACCCTGGAGGAAATGGGAAAGATTGGCAAAGGGCCATTGAGTCCTTTCATAGAGTCAGAATAAGATTCACTACACATTGATGAGATAAAAGCCTATATAACATAAAGCTTATATAATGTATAAATATGATGCAATAAGCAATGAAAACTGCATTCCTTTTACCTGTTGTGTTAAGCCTTACTTCACACTATCATATCTTCTTTTCTCTCAAGTCTTACTCCAGACCAAATTCCCGACACTGGTGGGGAGTTTTACAGACATTCTAAAACACAGTATTCAACTATAATTTCCAGTGAGTCAATGAAGACAACTGATCACATTGGGGGAAGAAACGCTGACTGACATTTGTCCCAGAGCTGCCAGTTGCCAATGTCTCCCTAATAAATGCCAAACTTGCATGATTAGCACATTTCTTCCCAACTTTTGTCAATGTGAATATGATCAATAGATTAGAGCCTTGAGCAGAGTGTCAAAATGTGCCATTGCCATTAGGCCCATAACCAGCACAAGAGAGTGGTTTACTGTATCAAACAAAAAAAGCAGTGAGTTCGGAGTTGCTAGGCTCTAAAACTAGACTCAGAATCAGAATAAGCAGTGTCTAATGTCTGCAAACGCATACTGTTAAACCTACAACTCTCATTTCAAATTTCTCAACAGTTTCAACTATTATACTAGTTAAACAAAAATATTAAAAAAATACTAAACTACTAAAGACCAATATGATACCTAAGCTTTGAATTAAACATTGTTCTTTTTTACTAGGCAGCATTATGGGTAGTTATAATACAGGTAGTTTCTACCTTACTGCTGTCTGATTAGTGTGTTGTCCCAGTTTAATACCATTCCTGAAACACAGTGTAACATCCTGGAATGGTGGGTAAATCTTGTGTAACATTTGCCTCCTAAATTATTTACAGTGTCGGCCCTTCTGAACATGAACTACTGCACAATGTAGTGAAGTACCAGTGGCTGTCTTCTCTTTCCTGATCTGTCATTTGTGGCTCTGGTAAATCTCCAAATACCACTAATTGTCTACCTAAAGCTTTGTCTTGTCTTTGTTATTTAAGATGTGTAAATTCAGACTTGCACAGACTTATCCCATTGTTATGAATTATGTAGTTGAGTAATTACACAGTAAAATTGCAACATATTCTGAGATGGCCTTTTGATAGTCAGTAATACAGACTGTGAATGGCCTTTTGTGCTGTAATCGGTACTATCCCACCAATATGAGGAAATCATCAATTTTCTTTGTGTATGTTAAAGGTGCTTGTGTGAGAGATTTATGTGTTGCGTGACAGTCTCTGGTTTAGTTGGCCTCCCCTCTCTTTAGGATTTGTCTAAGATTTCACTTGGAGCAGCTTTCCAGAGGTTACTGAGGAGGCAATAAAATATGAGCTGCAGGATGAAGATTGTGTTTAGTCAAGGTGCAAAATATGGTTGAAGAGTAATGGAATACATGTAACTGGAATACTATGATTTGATGACAAAAGTGCTTACTGTAATCCGTTACAATGACTAAGACTGAAAAAAGATTGATTACCTGTTGGAGAAATTCTGAGATTATGACAACAAACAATTCTATACAATTCAAAATAAAGGTCGATGTTCGTTATAGATGATAACATTATTCATCTATAGTCTATAAGTTAATAAACAAATGGAGATATCATTTGTTTTAAGTGATTTTCTCTGGAATTTGGATCCAAAAATAATTATAATTTACATTTGTGAAGGTTGAGACATCAAATTTATTACAGTTTCTCCATTATAAAACACAGCAGGTCTTTTTACACGTGCATCACTAATTCATGTGATGATCAACATTAGAACATAGCCCTACAGTATATTTGTCGTTGTTGTATTATATCATCACTACATTACATAATTATAACGAATCATGTGTTGGTTGATAATGAATTGCTCAACATTTGTGAATATTGTAACAAATTCTCAGTTTACAACCTGAAAATTTCAGGTATGTGTCATAGGAAGTGGCTGTGTGTTTATGTGTCTGCAGTTGTTGACAAAGGAAACATGTTCTTTTAATTAGAGCTTGGTGTAATTATAGAGAAAGTAGAGAAAGTGGAAATGTACTGGAGACAGGCTTCATGCGTCACCACAGGACTCAGTGTAACATGGGGAAAGCATCGTATCACAAAATATATTATATATATGTGTGTGTATCAACAACCATTGATTTTTGGCAATCAACCCATCTTGACAATATTGTGATGATCAATATTTAGCTGACATTTGAGCTTTAGATGCTAGTGACGAATAACACTCTCACCCACTTTCATATGTCACAAGTTTCTGTCTGCACTAATACAATGCCGACGATTATGTCTGCATGAACCTGGATAACCCACAAACTTCACCTAGTGAGAGAGATAAGAATCCAAGAGCTTAGTCAAGCTGTCTAGCATGCTGATTCACCCAGACAATCACAGAGTTTTTTGCCAGGAACATGATTTTACAAAGAAATAACAAAGTACCATAAGATAAATGGTACTGCACAATCTGGTGGCAACGCATGAGTCATGTGTATCATGCTTTGACATGCTTTTGAAATTCCTTCTATTACACAGTGCAGATTGAAACAGGGAAGAGCTTTCTCCTTTTGGTTACATGTGGCCAATTGTTCAAAACAAATTATCTGCATTGCAGTGGAATTCTACTTTGTTTCTCTACTCTTTATCATTATCCAAGATAATACTTATCATACAAAACAAATCAGTGCAGAGGTTGGGAAATGACTAAATACTAGCTATCTATTACTAGCTAGCTATTTCCCTGCAATTTTTTAATCAAAAGGCCTTGCTGAAGAGCTCCATAGAGAGCTTTTATACCATGAGTTGGAGTGTTTCCGGCCCCAGTTTCAGGACTCTCAACTGGCCATCATAACCCTATTAATCCAAGAGTAGTTGTCAATAACATCTCTCTGTCTGACATGAGGCCGTCTGTTTGAGAGCTATAAATCAGTCTTCACCCATCCACACCTGTCCTGTCTTCCAGCTCAAAACAACTGCCAGGTTGGCACTCCTACTGGGGACAAGCACATCTGGTAGACACATGGTACAGACGCCCATCAGTCACAAATATAATAAATGATGATCTATGCCACTTGCGAAGGAACTTAGGGTTCTTCCCACTTGAAACACTAAATCATACGACAGTAGCTTGATTTGTAAGCCTCCTTATGTAAAAAAGTAGACCGAAATACTGAAATTCCTCTTGTTTTTTTTTTAGATTTCCTTCATGTTTGTGGCTACCTCAGTTATTTTTCCCTCCTCTTCACTGTCCTGTTTCTGAGCATAACTATTCCAGGAAAAGCTGTTACCATATGGCCCAAAAATGCAAGCTCTTTTGGCCTACTTTAGCCATGCAGAAAACTAGAGCTGAAAAGCCAAAAGAAAGTAAAAAAATATGTGCACTAGCACACCAAAATGCCTGTTTAGCAAGGGGGCTGAGCAGCTTATTATAATTAAGGTAAGAGAAAAATGTTGATAGAAATTAGAGTCAAAATCAAGACTTAAGAGTAAAGGTGCTTCTTTTGTCCTGCCTGAGGAGTTGGGGCTAACAGAATCAGTATCATCTTTTAAATCACATCTTAACATTTATTGTTATAGACCTGCTTTCATGTGATGTCTTATAGAATGTTATTTTTACTACTTGAATGCCTCCTTTTACTTGTTTTATTTTATTTTTTAGTATGATGTTTGATTTAATTTGATTGTTAAAGCACTTTGTAAACTCTGTTTTACCCGCTTATTCCTCTTCAGGGTAACAGGGGACTGGAGCCTATCCCAGCATGCATCGGGCAACAGACAGAAAAACACTATGTTCAGGTCACCAGTGCATCACAGGGTTCACTCACATTTACACCTATGGCCAATTTAGACCCTCCAATTCATCTGATTTACGTGTTTGGACTGTGGGAGGAAACTGGAGCAGCTGGACGAAACCCTCACGAACGAACATGCATTTCTACCCAGAAAGGACCAGGGACAGGGATCGAAACTGGGTCCTTCTTGCTGTGAAGCGACAGTGCTAACCACTGTGCCACTTATTATTTAGTATTATTACTCCCCATTAATGTTGAAATCTCATAGGTCCAACTTTATGATCCATGGTGAATACATTTTGAGTCAAATTCTTTCTCAAAATGGCCCATATTCACATTACTTAGATCACAAAGATACCTTTCACCCAAATTCTGTTGATGTGCATTCTCACAGATGGCACCACCATAGTTTAATGTGCTTGTCATCTGCATCCCTCCCTTCTTCTTTGAGGTTGCGTTGAAACAGCTCCCACCAAACAGTTGTGCAACATGCATGACGCAGGAATGGGTGATGCTGCGCCTTGATTGGCATGACTCAGTCTGCCTCGGGGTCCAGAGACCTATCACCGATCTGTAATTTGATAAATCGTTATTGTGACTAGGGAACATACATATTGTATTGAAGGGAATATTTTCACAAAGGGAAATTAGTTATGCTTTTTAACCTGGGGTAGGAGTGATATATAACAAAGTCTATACAGATATACCCAGAATATTGTTTTGTGGTTTAATGTTCCGGTGATCGAAGGTGATGTGATAATGTACACCACTGTCACAACAAAATAGGCATTGCCCAAACAGAACAAAAGCACTCCAGAGAGGGTAAAGAAATAGTACACTGATTCCTACTGATAGAAGCATGGTTGAGGGCTTACGTGGAAATGTTCTCACACCTTCATTGAAATTAGACAAAGCAGGAATAATATGTGGTGATGAAGTTTCAGACAGAGGACAAAAGAACTGGTCAGAGAAAAGGAGGAGAGGGAGAGAGAGAAAGGTGTGTGTGTGTGTGGTGGTGGGGTGTGAACCAGTAAGTGCTGTGAAAGGGTGTGTATTACAGTTATGTGAAAGAGAGAGTGTGTATTTGTGTTCTTGTATTTCTTGTAGAAAGATGAGGAAAATCCTCCCAAGTGAGGTTATTTTGCCGGTCCTCACCTCTTTAAGGGGCTAGTTAGGATTAGCGCCTGGGTTTAGGGTTAAGGTTAGGATTAGGATTAGGATTAGGTTTAGGTTAGTGTGAGGGCTAAGGTTAGGTTATGTAGCGGAGAGGGTTTAGGTCAGGGATTAGGGAATGAATGTAGTCAGTTAAAGTCCTTACAAGTAATACAAGTATGTGTGTGTGTGTGTGTGTGTGTGTGTGTGCGTGTGTATGTGTGTGACTGAGAGAGAGAGAGAAAAAGAGAGAGTCAGCGACAGCGTGACAAGGAGGGAGGCGTGGTACAGAGGGTGGGGCTGGACTCTCTTTGGCATCAACCCAGCCCAAGCCCATCTCGGGTCTATAAGAGGAGGAGGCCAGTGCTCCAAACATCACAGCCACTCAGGAGGCCATATCTGACTACTGTTTCTGTCTTCTCGCCACCAATCTCTACAACCTCTAGCAAGACAACATGGGCATACATAAAATATACTTGGAAAAGCTGGCACAGTTCTTCCAGATCCGCCACTTGCTGCTTCGCCAGGCCCTGGCAGAGTGTCTTGGCACCCTCATCCTGGTGGTAAGTGAGTGTATGTGTGTGTGTGTGTGTAAGTGTGTGTCTATATATGCAACTTTCGTCACATCTTATCCCGAAATAGAGGTTATTCATAAAAAAGAGCAAAGAAATGTTCAGTTCTAAGTGAAAAATTAGAAAGCCCATATAAAGGAGCTTTTGAATATGCCAGTATGAATTGAACTCTGTGTCTTTTCAAAGAGTACTTTCTTTTCAGTAAGTACCCTCACAATTCTTGTCATGGTTTATTGATTTTGCAATATTGTCAATCGTTCTCCTGACAGCTTTTGTTTGGCATCATTGTTCTACTGTCACGGTTGAAGAGTGATGAATACACTGAGAAAAACAAATGCATCTAATTTATAAACTCTACAGAGACTTCAAAGGGAATGATGTGACACTCAATTTATTACATGTAACCATCGATTTTTCTCCTAGTGTGTGAAAGTCTGATTATTTTTATTAGCAAACAGAGTTCAGAGCAAACAGGTTGTTCTGGACAGTATCCCTGGGAGTATTTACAACTTCACTACTGTGAACACAATGATATTTGCTTGGATCCAGGATGCAGGACCCACAACCTCACATGAGCGTGTCTGTATGTGTGTGTATGTGTGTGTGTCTGTGACACAGGCATATATCAAGTGGAAATCTGATTTAATAGTAGCACTTTATTCTCAGAAGCCATGAAAGCTCAAGTCATGGGTTTCATTTGCAGCTGCCTAGGTTTGGCACCAGCATTACAATACGGGGATCCTGTTCACCAGCAGACACAGAAACTTCATTTGGCCATTGAATAAAATGAATCCAGACTCTTGACTATTTATCCTGATAAACCAACAGAACAAAATCAGCAGCCTTACAATTTTCATATTAGTTCTCTTCCAGTTGAAGCGTTTCCTCTTACTCCAGTCTTGGCGGTAGGTGGGCACTTAAGCAAGCAACGTTTCAAAGCTAATGCTTTAAATACTAATCAGACAAATAGCCACCCAAAGTCTGCTGTAGTGGTTTAACTTTCACTGTGCAGCTCGGAGTTTAGTGACTCACGGGCTTACTTAGTGATTAATAAAGGTGTAGAAACATCTAGAAGCGTGTAGAACGTGTAGAAGCACGCACTCTTTCATGTAATAGCATCCTCCAAGTCTGAGTAGTATTAAGTTAATTCCCTAAACAGGATAACTGACACTAGCTTAGTTATAACATACAGGAGCTTAGATGTAATATATAAACATTGTCTCATATCATATGTAAACAAAGATGTGCAATGGGATGGGAAATGACATCCAGATTATGAGTCAAGGAGTAAAAATCTCTAGTAGTTGTCTAAATCACCAGATGATTTGGCATGTGAATGGGACAGGCAGGTGTGGCTAGTCCATTCAATAGGTGACACATGTCGATGGTAGCACTGGGAGGGACAGTGGTAGAACAATAGGTAACGCACACATATTCTTACTGTCCTTATTGGAGATATAATTCTTAGGATTATGTAACATGGCATTTCTGATTCCAGCTCACCCCTAAAACATTTGAAACCAGAAAAGTAATTCAGTCACCACAAGCTGACATCTGTATAGCGAGTTTCTGTGTGTGTTTGGGTGTGTCAGTAATCTGTTTACAACCATATAGTGGACTGCGTAGTATCAGGAGGTCATGTGGCCTAAAAAGGCTTCATTGTCCTTGAAGGTCACCATGGGGTGACGATGTCTCTTTTGGTGTCCTGCTGGAGCTTTTGTTCTAAAAGCGTTAAAATTGCATGGAAGATGGACTGTACATAGAAAGAATGAAGTCTGAAAAAAGCCATTCACTCACACACATCCTCCTCACTACACTCGTAAAATGTGTGTTTTCCACTTCCAAATTCCTGTTCTCCCGCCCTGACCCGAACAGCAGCTCTGGGGAGCTTTGGAGCTTCTTCACCCTTAATTTGAAAAGAGCATACAGGTAGTGATTTAAGGACTGGTTCCAGGCCAGCAGCTTTTTTTTTGCTTTTGGTCCCAAAGCCCTTAAATAAATGGCATTGGAGCATGTCAATTGGCTGGCTGCTGTGAGGCTTCTCTGACTCACTCTAACCGCTCCTACTGTGCTACTGGCTGAGAGTTGCTGGATGGGCGACCAGCTGAATCAGCCAATTGAATGTTATTAAGGACATACTCTGAACTGCGTGTGTGTGTGTGTGTATATGTTGGGGTGTGAAAATGTTATCTTTCTGTTGCTACAACATTATGACAGTGACATAGTAAGCTATTGGCTTTATTCAACAAACTGTGTACACATTCACAGCTGACTTTGAACTCTTGGGGTTTTGGTATAATAGTAATTGCTCACAGATTCACAGTAGGATTTAAGAATAGGCCTTTCTGGTGGAATCTGATCTTGTTAAGTCAGCTGGCGCTTGCAGACTAATAGCCCCTCATTTGCAATCAGATGCCTCTGACATTCAGAAAAACTCAGTGAAGAAGTTCTGGGTTAAAGGGATACATCTCTGTTAATGCATGAACATCAGTGCAGCACAGCATCGAGGAGACATTCGTCCACATTCGTAGCCCTAACCCACTCCAAATGCAAATACCTAAGAGTCATTTCTAACATGGGGCTGAATTATGTCAGATTTTTCCACTAATGGCTAGTCTCATCAGGAGCAGAAAAGCGTTTAGACTGGGCCCAGTGATGGTGAACGTCTCTTAGACGCCAGCCCCTCTGAGTGTGGTTCCCCAATGCTAACTTCAAATTCTGAGTGCTGCGGTCTTAGTGGAATGCTTCCTCTTCGGGGGACTTTGAAACCGGCAGCCTCAGCACGGACCACACATGCTTCTTTTATCAATCAGACACAAACAGGACACTCAGATACACACACACACACACACACAGTAGATATGTGACCCCACTCCTAACCACAAAACATACTGCAAAATCAATTACCTTTGAATGAATCAATCATGTTTCTGCCCAATATCACATACAGTTTTCCCATTTCCCTCTTCCAAAATGGACACCCCTTTCAGGATTGAAGTGAAGGTTGTTTTTTTCAGATAAAGAAACAGGATAATGACAGCAGCAATCAACACATTGACATTTCCCTACATAGCCTCTCGTCCCCCATTATAAACACAATGGGGCCCATTCATCATAATGGGTCTCAGTTTCACTGGTTTCACTGATAATGATCATGTCCCCTCTCTTCACCCCTTGGCATGACCTTCATTGGTGACAAAGCCTTAAATGTACCGTATTCATGTTTGTTCCTTTCAGAAAGGTATGTGCAACACTGACATAGGCATTGAAGTGTTGTCTCCGTACCTTTGCACTTAAACATGCTAAAGCCCTTGATCTGCAGAGTGCATGTACACCTAAGGGCCTCTTGATGTCAAGAAGATAAATTCATATGTTTGCTGCCTTTTATTGGAGTACACAAAATGAGTACATATTATAGAACACATGAAGTTCTGATAAGGCGTTGCCTGCACTGTAAGTAAATAGAGCATAGTGTAAACCTGTTTTTCTCCTCTCTCCCCAGATGTTTGGCTGTGGTGCTGTAGCCCAGGTGGTGCTGAGCAGTGGCTCCCATGGCGTGTTCCTCACTGTCAACTTTGCTTTTGGATTTGCTGCTACATTAGGCATCCTAGTGTGTGGCCAAGTGTCAGGTAGGCAAAATATCAAATACCTACACACAAACCTAGTTTGTCATAGGTTTGTGTCGGCTTCATAGACTTTAATTCATTACTTTTTAAATCATGTATTTCTCAGGCGAATGCATTGTGCATGAGTTGCACCACATTTTAGCCTGTTTAAGTAACTGGCTATGCTCATTACCTTCATAATTGACTTGATGAAAAATATGTATTGTGCTAACATGCTGTCGTTATGTACCTTATACGCAGGAGGCCATCTGAACCCTGCTGTGACCTTTGCCCTGTGCCTGCTTGGCCGAGAGCGCTGGAGAAAGTTCCCCACGTACTTTGCCTTCCAGACACTGGGTTCTTTCCTGGGCGCTGCCATCATCTATGGCATGTACTATGGTGAGAGTCAAATTTAAAGAAACCATGTCTTTACCACCAGTCTGCATGTCTGTCATAGATTTTACATAGGTGTGTCATTTACTGGTCTGAACAAAGTATGATGATTTATTTTGTCTGTATCCCTTTAGATGCCCTGTGTGACCATCCTGGCAATTTTGCTGTGAGTGGGGTCAATTCCACAGCTAAAATCTTTGCCACCTACCCTGGAAAACATCTCACCATTGTCAACGGCTTCTTTGATCAGGTAGACTCTCTAGATATGGAGAAAACCTGGGAACAGTGCACAGAAAGGCACTCAGCCCATACTCCAATCTATTCAAAATCTAATTCCAGATGTTTTGATTTTCCAAAAGTAGCTGCCACAACCCAGGTATTCATCTCACTATTCCTTCTAATATGTATCACGTTTCTACCATAGATCATTGGCACAGCAGCGCTGATCGTGTGTATCCTGGCTATTGTGGATCCATACAACAATCCCATCCCCCAGGGACTGGAGGCCTTCACTGTGGGCTTTGTGGTTCTGGTCATTGGCCTGTCTATGGGCTTCAACTCTGGCTATGCTGTCAACCCTGCCAGGGACCTGGGACCACGTCTTTTCACTGCTATTGCTGGCTGGGGCAGTGAAGTTTTCACGTGAGTCCTTGTTACAATATTTTATGCTTCCGAGTATGAATGCATTTCTTCAATTCTCTTCCTCTCCATCTGTGCCCACTCCTCTACACCACTTTCATAATGCCAGCTTGTTCTACGGTGAAGTGTATTAATCACCACCTCTTGACATTCTTTTATGTGTGAGTGTTGTTTGTCTCATATTATGCCTTCATATAAATCCGATTTTCCTGTCAGTAAAGTACGGACTGATAATTATCTCTTTTCTCTCTCCTCAGTACAAGGAACTGCTGGTTCCTGGTGCCCACGTTAGCCCCATTTCTTGGCACCATCATCGGTGTGATGGTCTACCAGCTGTTTGTTGGCTTCCATGTGGAGGGAGAGGCACGCGACCGGAAGAACAGAGAGCAGGAAAATGAGACGGTGCGACTCACCAACGTCACCACCAATGACATATCCAAAGAGTCCACCAAGGAGATGTCATGAGTGTGTCCCTTAAATACAGCTACACACAAATAGCTACATACACTAAAACATGCATATTCTGTAAATACACACACACACACACCAGCATTTTGCCCTGCCAGCCACTATTGTCCTTTCCGAACCACCAGTCAGCTTTAGAGCTGTTGGGTCATCCTCATCAAGATGTCCAAAGACAACTGTGTGTTTGTGAGAACAGGCAAAGGTGAAATGGTCCTTAGTCTGTTTAGTTACATTTCACTTTCTTTGTGTCATCTTGTGCTGTATTATATTGTAGTGGTACGATTGTCTATTACAGTAACATAGAGTGGGAAAACACAACTTCAACAACACAGAATTACATTAATTCTTTGGAGAAATGAAAATTTGGATCTGAGTGTCTTTAGTGCTCCTATTTGGACAGTATTGTATACTTTATACCAATGTAGTTTTATATAGGTTTTTCTATATAGTTTGTGATATTTATATAGATGTATTTGAGCAGATCTACATGTGTATCCCATCAGCAACCAATTTCTATGTGTTTTTCTCCAATTCTCTCCAGTCCAGAACCTTACACTGTTCTGAATTCAGGGAAATTGTCCTTTAATTTTCAGATTTTAACTAAAGGTTCAAATGATGATGTGGTTGAGATGAATGTTGTGCAGTTCAAGTACAGTACAGGTACAACTGCTGGCAAGGTAATAAGATCCTATCTAGATCCATCAGGTGTCTGTCTGCTCAACCTTTGTTTCCCTGCTCCTCTGCTATCTTAGAGCTTTTTGAATTTTTTTTATTTTTTTTTCTATCCACTGTAAATAAATGATCCGTTATTGTTAAAAGAGCTGACAGCCACTGTGATACGTCCTCAGCTGGGGAACCCAATCATTTCCCTATGTATGAACTGAATTTTATCAGAGGCAACCTTTAGCTTCCCAATTTCAATCTTGTAAATATCAGATGTGTATCAACAAATGAAAATAACTATTGCTTTGACTCTAACCCGCAGAGGGATGTACCAAATCAACTGTATGTCTTCAAAAATATCATCATAATTTCTTTGTTCTTTTCGGTCTTTTGATGTGTCTCTACCTTGTGTATGACTCCATGCTGGGGTGCTTAAGAGCCTGGGTTGTGAGATCTTTTGTATTTTTTTGCTGGTCGATGGGACATGCTTTTGTACTGATATAATAAAGTTCCTTTTTTATTGTTGTGTAAATATGGGTCATGGGATGATGTTACACTCTTTTTGCTTTTCTCTATTCTTTCTCACAATTAGTCCTCAGTTAAGGCAGTGACTGTCGCCAGATTACAGATATGTTTCTCCTCTGTCTAACCACCTACAGTATGTGTAGATATTTCTGAAAGTGATCTATTCAGCAGGTTTCACTCATTTTAACTGATTCCATTTAGTCTTCATATTCTTTGATAAGGTAAACTAGATTTATTTTGAAAAAACAACATGAATTATATCAGTTTTATCCGTAGGCATAGTCCATTTGAAAGTGAGTTCATGGAAAAGAAATAATGTGGGAACTTGCAACTAAGGCAAAATAAAATAAAACATTAAATGAGACAACACTACTAAATAACATTAATATGATATAACTTAGGTATGTTGTTTAACATTTATTCAACCAGATCAAGGTCAAGAGAGACCTATGGTAACTGAGAAAGCAGTATCATGACAAACATACATTTTGCAGATATGAGACAGAGTCTGTTGCCAATCCATAACAAAAATATAGAAGAGGAAAGCACATAATCAAACAATCAATCAAATACAATCAATCTTCTTCTATGGTCATTTAAATTCAAAAGTCCATCAGCAGAGTAAAAAGTTAGAGGCCGAGCAAGTGAGCCAGGCTAAACATAGAGATCTCTCTATTCACTCTGCTGTGTTCTTTAGTAATGATTTTATGGTCCCATTGGGAGACCTGCTCCATTATTATGCCATTGCACAGCAGCATTTTACACTGCTATTTCAAGGCTACACTTCATTTCCAAGTATACCTCAGCCTCCACATACCAGAAGATCTGGGCCACTATTGTTGTTTTAGTTCACAAATCAAATCAGCCTTCTTTCTCCATGCTAAGGGTTCATTTTCATAGGCACGTTTGTCTACTTGTCAGCCATCCACAAAGCAAGGAGACTTGTAAAACGTGCTTCCACGTCCCTCCTGGTACATGTCCTGAGATGAACTAAATGTCCATATCTCCTGTCGAAATTTCAATTTAAGGTTCCTAATATTCCTTTTTTTCATATTTGAATATTGAAATTGTTCATGTAATAGTATCATACAGAAGGCTAACCTCTCCTTGGAGGGCTTGGATTTTGGCTAGCCAAAAAGTCAGAATGGTTTTGTTCATTTAATTCCAACAGGTTTTAGCAGGTCACCTTGCATGAGTGGTAGAGATTAAATAGAATGCTTGACTGACCACAAAACACTCACTCAGTATTGTTGTCAGTACAGGACATGTTCATACAGTGTTGATCACAAAAGGAGACTTGAGGTAAATTGAGTCATTTGAAAATTCAGTGTCGAGAGCGTTCATGTTTTAAACGAGCATTTGTGAACGTGATGGAAACATGAACATTAACATGACTTATACAAATGATCAAACAGCCAGAAAAGGAAAGGACATGGGAATCTATCTCCACTTCTCACAGTGCAAACCCAGGCCTCAAACAGAAGCATAATGTGAACATCTTCATGACGGTGAGCAGATACATTACTGACGTTATTACAGGCTAAATACTGACTGATACATAAAAATATAAAAATATGAAAATATAAAACCACTATCACTAATTCTATTTAGTGATGTGAGTTCCCAGGCTACTAGTCTTTGCTTCTGGTTGATATTTGAAATGCACTCCAGGGTCACAGACAGGTTTTAGACATACACCGCAATCTAGATGCACTCCAGTATAGCTGGAGGCGTTCACGGCCTTTAAATCTTAGGAGGCTGAAACTTTCACAACCCACCAACCTGACTGTTGTGGACATGTGTTTTCTATCATTAGATGTATTGCCAGGGATGCATGCCTGAGACTTCATAGGACTTCTATCTTTAGAAGTTTTATCTATTGGTTGTGTAAGATATTGTTTTCAGCAAATTCTTGCCCTTTATTTTCTTGAATCATTACTTTGGAGTCAGTAGGATTCACTTGGCTTTAAAGGTAACATCTTTTCCCTGGTACGTTTATTTAATGTTATTTAAGTTACATAATCAGGGATTTTTGGGGGATATTTATTGCCGGTATGTACACATACATTGCTGCTATGTAGACTTTGCTGGTAGAAAAAATTTCTGCAACTTTCATATTACATTTGGCCAAAAAAATACAAGTATATTCTGCAGTTCATATAATACAATACAGACGTGCAAACCATTTACAGCTTCACAATACATTTTAAACTCTTTTTCAGCAATATATTTCTATACTGCCAATAGTGTGGCAACAGTGGTGCTCTGTTTTTGCATTAGGCTTTCAAGTTTTACACCAGGGTGGGGACCAACTTGAGAGTGGTTAAGACTTCAGTTGAACCAAAAAAACTACTTGTTTCAACAAGTCCTTGGCCTTGCAAGAAATAAAAAGATGTGACATTTTTTATTAATCAGAGAGGTAGACTAGACGGGCTTCGAACATTACACATTGTCATACAAAAAGTACCCCCCCCAGCAGAAAGCCCTTTTACCCTTACAGCAATATAATACTGTCAACAAAACATCTCACCTACCAAGTATATTCCTTTTTGCAGATCATAGCACTGAGTACACCTGTAGATTCCCTGCTCTCTGAGATGATTTCACTGGTAAATCTCCAAGACCAGGTTGTTCAAGCTAGAGTCTGATCAAAGCATTTGCCCCTGGCAACATTTCAACATTGTATAACACATTTTCACAGGGAAAACAAGCCATTGGGGCTGTGGGGAACAGCGGTATTGCTAAACCTTACATTATGATGCCTTTATTGATACAATGATTGCAATGATGATTCATTTCAGGCAACCCTGTAAAATAATTTAATAGATAGACAGTAAAGTAAAGTAGACAGACAGACAGACAGACAGACAGACAGATAGATAGATAGATAGATAGATAGATAGATAGATAGATAGATAGATAGATAGATAGATAGATAATCTTAAGTCATTTGTGGTAAGTCACATGCTCAAGTTGTAAGCACACATGACTGAAAACAGATATCTCTTCTTGCTGGACTTTGATATGAGGGAGATTTCACTTTCTGGGCTAATGCATCCCTCATCGCTTCAGTGATTTATAAAATGTATCTCAGATAGCTGTTTTCCCCGAGTTGTATGGCGTGTTTGGTTCAGAACTGGACTCTCATGGCCTGTTGTTTTTATACTCAGAGTATGAAACACCTGGAGCGAAGACTTGGCACCATGTGCAGCCCATGTGTGCAAACCCAAAACCTGAGCAGCAGCATTTGAAGTCAAAATCAGGGCTCAGTGAAAACATTTTCCAGCATTTCTTACCGAAAAGTAGCATATCTGCAAATCAGCAAGTCCTCATAAACCTGTCAGAGTTGACAAAGTTATTGCATCATATTATGGCAACAGAGAATGTGCACACAAATCCAACAAATGACAATGGTGCAAACAATGTCATCAATATTAGGATGTATCCAGCTCATTGCTTCAGTCATGCTTTAGATTCAGCAAGGAAGCAGAGGGTGATTTTAATGTTTTGCAATAGATATGCAATTCCCATATTGTAAGTGTGAGTCAATGATGGTGATGCAAAAAAAGAGGAAACAATAGGCATGTGTCCACAAGATGTGGACACATTATGTCTGCGTGTGTGACATTTTCTCTGGAATGTGGAAATAAATTGGAAAGTGAGTATTGTGTATGGCTGAGAAGGAAATGGAGGATGCTCATAGATCTAGGATCCTTAGAACACATCTGTTTATTGTTCCTTCTCGCTTCCTCTTCACTTTCATTCAGGTTTCAAGGCTGAAATGTAGTCCACGTCACATCACAGTACAAAGACATTTGGGGTTATTTGCTTTAAATTGTTTCTCAATGACAGATTGGCATTCAAATGGAAAACATAGGGAATAGTTCTCTCTCTATGGATAAAACAGTCATATCAAGGTCAATGTGACCCCATGAATTGTACCTCGTCTGAGAACTGTCTTGTGGTGTAACTGTAATGTTTAGGGATGGAGCAGGATGTGGCTGTGGTTACTTGTGGTTTACTGTTTTCAGTCTTGTCCCTATCAGACAGCTGTCCTCACAATATAATTGTACACATGTGGCATTTTCCCAAAACATTTTTGTGGTATCATGCTGTAACTAGAGAAGCCATGTGAATATAAAACTCATCACTTTGAGCACTATTAAAAATCTAAGTGGCCACTGTCTGAACTGATCAAAAATGTAATGTTTTCGTTCAGCTCAGTATAAAAACAGTAACACAATGGTAAATAAAAAGGTGGGTCAACTTTGACCTCCAGTTGGTGAACAACATAAGGAGAACATCCCTCAATCAAAACAGATATCAATTATATTTCCAGAAAATAATTAATTTACATTTGTTTTTCCTTCTGTTTTTCCTCATATAACCCACATCAGTTTGATACTACTTACTACGATAAGGGACTTAGACGTTATCAACGGGAGATGAACAGCAATGTCCTACTGAAGGAAAAGAGACAAGTTCTGCTACATCTTTTCATGTACTTGGGAGGAAATAATCAAAGATAATAAACTTTATTGGTAAGACAAATGCATCCATTTCCGGAGAGGAGCCTCTTTAATGTAGGAAGGTAATCATCCTGGAAGGTTATGAAGAGCTGTGGTAGACAAATCAGACGAAAAATAACTATATACCAATACACAGGATCTAATGTAACTACCTCTTGTGCTATTTTTATGCTGTGGATTGAATGGATTTATTTTCCCTAAAATAAGATTATATCCCTTAGATGAGACAGATATGTTTATTTCCAATAAATAAGACAATGTGAATCCTAGCGCTAAGTGGGAATATGGTCAGGTGATTAACTAAACTACGAAATGTCTCAAGTTCATGTAATCAGCACATCTAAAGAAGATCTTTTCAGCCCTAGTGAAAACTCTCTATAATATTCATATAGGGACATACACTGATCAGCCACAACATTAAAACCACTGACAGGTGAAGTGAATAACATCGATTATCTCGTTACAATGGCACCTGTCAAGGTGTGGGATATATTGGGAAGCAAGTGAACAGTCAGTTCTTGAAGTTGATGTGTTGGAAGCAGGAAAAATGGGCAAGCGTAAGGATCTGAGCAACTGTGACAAGGGCCAAATTGTGATGGCTAGACGACTGGGTCAGAGCATCTCCAAAATGGCAAGTCTTGTGGGGTGTTCCCGGTATGCACTGGTTAGTACCTACCAAAAGGGGTCCAAGGAAGGACAACTGGTGAACCGGCGACAGGGTCATGGGCGCCCAAGGCTCAATGATGCGCGTGGGGAGCGAAGGCTAGCCTGTCTGGTCCGATCCCACAGAAGAGCTACTGTAGCACAAATTGCTGAAAAAGTTAATGCTGGCTATCATAGAAAGGTGTCAGAACACACAGTGCACTGCAGCTTGCTGCGTATGGGGCTGCGTAGCCACAGA
>OOFE01035773.1:0-16946 GCA_900323365.1 Monocentris japonica | reverse complement strand
ATAACTAACATAAACATGGTGAAAACTAATCAAAAAGTTTATTATAGTCCAAACTGTGAAACACCACCCTCAGAGACAATTATAGAGCTGATCAATTACCCACACATAGTCCCAAAGCTATGGAGACTTTTCCCATCCGTCCACAGACGTTTGCGTATGTCTTCACTAAACGAAAAATGACGCAAGATCCTTTTGTGAATCTAAATTGAGAACAACCTAAAGACATGATAAATTCATTTGATTCATTTTCATGTGTTCAAACATTTTTATTTCATTCATTCATTCAAATGTTTTTGGCCCCGTTTTGGTGTGGGCGGGGTGTAGAAGAGAGGGGCGTGGTGAGGGTGTGCTATGACAGGAGAATGAGAGGCCGATCACATCGCTTCTCTACCGATGAAGACGGACGAACGTGTTGCGAAGCCAGTTTTCACAAACTAATTTCAATTAAGCATAGAAAGCCTTCTTAATTTTTAACTTTCACCAATAGCAAAAATGACACCTGTAGTTATAACATTATGAGGGTAAGAACAGACGTGTTTAATGGAGTCCTTTGATCAGTAGTAGCACATCATGATAGCAAAGGAACACTCCTGATTTGGATGTACTACTATACTCTTGCCCAAGGGATGGACACAGATAGCTAACATGACATTACGTTACAGTTACATTAAGTTACGTTACAGTTGTACATAAAACCAAAACGAAATTCATATATAATGCAATATAAAATATATATATATATATATCTTTTTTTTTTATCCAGTGCATATTCATGTAAGTTGCATTAATGTGCTACACACATTAATTCACAAGTAAAGTTTGAAAGGGGGTTTTTGTGAAAACCTGCAGTTGAAGGTATTGATCACCCGATGAAAAGGCTGTTATATTTGCCATCAACACCTCATTCAGAGGTAAATCCATTTTGAATCAACTTTTCTCATTGTCTTGGGAAGATCATGGAAAGTAAAGTGACTGAGAAATGCTCAAACACAAGCACTCCAGTGAACAACCAGCACTGTGTCTTCTGAAGAAATGTTCACATCAGTTATTCTAATTTATTGTACTTCACTAGGTTTAACTATGTATGTAAGGCCGCTGAAAGACGTTTCTACATTTAAAGGGGGTTCTAAATTGTATCCATGGGGGTTCTCCTGCAAAGTTGCACATGATTGAAGGCCCAATCTGTAATTGCTGTATACTGCTCCCTGTTGACACATTGTTGCCCTAGGGGCTTTGTTTACACAGTGATATATTTGATTGACACCATTTTCTTCAATTGTTTGAGCTTTTAATACCAGGAGTGACAGCCTGTGACTATGAAACATGTAGTTTGTTTACAAATCACACCTTTCAATTATATTGTTATACACTTCAAATATTATGTACTGCTGTTTGCTTCTATCTTGTTGCTCTTACATCCGGTGCTGCATAACTGCAATTTCCTCTCGGGGACAATAAAGAGCCATCTAATCTAATCTAATCTAAGAACATGTGACTATCCTCAAAATTAAGATGGTCAAATGAGTGTACATTGCAACACTCATACTCTATGCATGCACGTGTGTTTGTCTGTGGGAGAGTTTCTGTGTTTGTTTGGTGTGTGTGTTGACAGTAGGTGAGGTAGTAGTGGCTTAGATCTTTTGAGTGATGAAACATTTTAAAACCACACTGAGCCTATAGCATGCTTCATGACTAAACTTCTGACTAAAGACACAAAACTCGTATCATAGCAACAGTTAACAACAGTCTCTCAGGAGTGTTTGGGCTCTTGTGTAACTGTGTGGCTGCAATTGATTACCTCTGTATAGGGTGCACAGGTCTCTAGATCTATTCAAGACAAAAGGTGATAAACATAACAGGTATCAACTGGGTAAAAGGCGAAATAGCACTCTGCTTGCAAAAAGTGCCCACATGTGCACTTAAGTGAGTGGATGTTCTGTTCAGCAAAGTCCAGGCTTGCCCTTTTGTGGGCAGTCAGAGTTGGAATGGCATGATAATATCACTATCTGACCACTATCGTGTCCTTAACCCAAAGTAGGCAAAACAATTCTGCAAGTTCTTCTCAGCTATCAACTATCACTGTTCTTCTGAGGAGCCCCAAAGCAGCACTGATGACCTGGTAAGTAATTTCAATAGTCATCACCATTCTTGATTCTATAGCACCTGTTCAATCTATCATGTTGATAACAAATGCCCAGCCATGGCTAAATGACCCCATGGCTCTATAAAACATGAGTGCAAGCATAACACACCTTAAGGCCTGTCTCTCTGATATCAAGTGCTGGATGTCCAAAGATTTTCTGCAGCTCAACAAAAACAAGTCTGAGATTGTTCTTTTTGGTCCTCCTAATTCAACCAAGCTGATGCAACATCCAACTGTCAGCCAACATCCAGAACTCTGCTACAAATGTGCGATTTGATATTTGACCAAAGTGACATAATTACCCCTGTCCTAGTCTCCCTTCATTGGCATCCAGTTTTAGAAATGATTTTAAGGTCCTACTATTAACATGGTCTAGCCCCCCTATGAGCTAGCCCAGCTATACAAATAAAATGCATTATTATTATTCTGTCTGCTGACAATGGCCGCAACGAAGGACAAAAGCTTCAATGGTAAATTTCAACAAGCTCAAGGGATGGCACTAACTGCCCTCCTCCACAACATCCGTCAGAGCTTGGTCCTAATGAGAGATAGAAGCATTAAAATACTGGCAGTTAAGTATTTATAGTTCATAAGGATAGATTGGTGGCCACATAAGTGAAGGATTAAAGACTTTGTTTTTAGGAATGACTCAAAACTGCAATCCAACACTGCAAACAGTGATATTTCTCTCCATGCTCTCAGCCCTTATTTCAGTAAAGATAAAATCATCAAAATCGGTCATCCACATCACTCATTTTATTGACATTTCTCTTCTCTCAGATTGAACTCATTTGTTCTATAAAATTGCTGATGGAGAAAGATAAGGGCTGACATTTTGTATGGGAAAGGTCTCCAAGCATGTTATATCAGCAAGCTGTCTTCCCTTGATTTCCCTTGAAGCTGTGAGAAAAATGAAAAAGATAAAGTTACAAACATAATATAACAAAAGCAAAAAAATGCGTCAGTTCTCTTGTTTCGTGTTAAATCCATGTTTTCACTATTTTGATGTTTTTTATTGGAATATTTTTACACGCTGTAACGTAGATATAAAGCTTGTAAGCCCTGCCAGTACACACAAACTTATCTTTAATCCATTCATCCATGCCCTGTGATTTGTGCATTACAAATTAGACCTGGGACATACTGATAACATAAAACAGGTTGTAGTCTGTGAGGAAAGGCTCTATGAAACCAGACGGTTTCTCAAAGGCTTCCTTTTCTCTTCTCTTTCTCTTTTGCTTCCAACTTGGTTACATTGCAATTCAACAAGTCTCCTGACATTTCAAGTGCTGACATTTCAAGTCAAAGGCGTCAAGCTTGTTGTCGCAAATAAATTGGTGATAGTTTCTTTCCTTTGAGCGTGGGAGGTCAAGACCCAACAGGAATAACCTGTATCTCTCTCACCCGAAGAGCAGCTCTGCATTGTGACAAATCTAACTTAATGGAAAAGAGGTAACACTCAGAGCACAGAGAAAGACACCAATATGTCACACCGCTGTTGTCATGTGAAAACCCTGTAACTCCAATCTTTGTGATTCCATGGTCCTCTAAGGGTTGAGAAAATTCTACCACCCTTGGTCTTATGAAACCCTTTCAAAACCCACTGGATAAATAAAAAAATGAACAAGCTGAAAACAAAGCTGTTTTTCTTAGTTCCTAAAAAGTTGACATTTTGAAGATACAAGGTTTTCACTGGATAGCAACGATATGTTTACATTTTTCTGTTGCTAATTGTATATGCTGCATGCTGTATTACTTCATTCTTAAAGTCCTTAATAGATATTATATGTCATTATTGCTGATATTGAGGCTTTTTATGTTTAGTACTATGAAATATAAAGTAGGCACTAATTTCCATCTATATTGATTTCCTGATCACATTTTAAGAATTTCAAGACTGTTTAAGTTATAAGGCATGCAAGCTTAACCAAAGTCACGCTTTTCTAACAATATAAACTGCTTTTCTGTACACTGTAAAAAACAACAACAGACAATATACTGTACATTTTCACAAGGACTTCACGTTTTCCCCAAAATTATAAAAGTGTATTAAAATTAGTTATTGCCATTTATTAAATGTCTGTCCTGCTAGTTTTGACAAGTTATATCATTTGTTGAAAAAAAACTTAATGGTGCTACTTTTACAAACTGGAACTGTAATTTTACCAGGACATGTTAATGAAAATACAGCCAACGTTGCAACTTCCCTGTTATTCTCAGTCGCCTCACAGTGAGAAGGACACAGGTTTGAGTCCTGATCCTTTCTATGCAGAGTTTGCATGTTCTCCCTGTGTTCGTGTAGGTTTCTTCCCACAGTCCAAAGACATGTAAGTCAGGTGAATTGAGACTTGTTGCTCACAAGTAACAATTTGTGTGTGTGTGTGTGTGTGTGTGTGTGTGTGTGTGTGTGTGTGTGTGTGCGTGTGTATGTGTGTTCTTTAGCAGGCAGTGTGGTGGTCAGACACCGCCTTGTTTAATGTGTTGCCTACACTTTGATATTTTAATTGTTTCGAGAGATTTTATTCAGTGTCAGACTGTCACTTCATGTATTGTATTGTCCTGCAGTACAGTGAATGCAGTTTATGAAGTCCCCTTGTCCATGGACTCACTGAATGTTTTAACTTGGGAGTCTTTTGCTGTTTTCATTCCTTTGAGTGCAGGGATAGTGCTACGGGGAGTAGACTGGGTTCTACCCCTTTCCACACTGCATGTGGTGTGGTAAGCATTAAGTTTGCAGTCATCCTAATCACTTTAGTTTTGTTGGATTTGCAGTCTGGGTGTGTCTTAAGTGGGGTCATCGGTAGCATCTCCCTGCTGTAAGTGCCCCGCCCTCATATTGCCACTTGGTGGCGATTTTTCTGAACCATCTCCCATTTGCTACCTCCAAGTTTTTATACTTTATGCTTTATGATCGTTCTGTAACCTGTGTTCTAAGGTAGTAGGCCTTAGGTGGCATAGTCGCATCAGTCTACTCCGACTGGGCTTTTGTCACACAAGGAACATGACAGCTTTGTCACCCACACCAAGAGCTGACACTGAATAAGCTGCTACTCTCCATACAATTCATTCAGCTGCCTCATTCCCTCATGGAAGAAGAGTCTATGAATAAGAGATGACTATATGAAATAGTGATGATGAGTTTCAGGAAACTTTCCAAATACAAATTTAGCACATGTCTTTAGAGGGGGGGGAAATTATGTCTCAATCTGTTTGAAAAATTACGTCTCAATCTGACATGTATTTTTTCTTGTATCTATTCACTACCATTTTTGATGCTCCACTGCAGAGGTCTCACTTCTGCTTTGAGCCCTATTGTCTTAGCATTGCCTAATGAGTCAAAGGAGAAGACTAGCAAAGCAGTCACTGTCCCTTTGTGAGAATACCATTGGAGGGGCAAGGTTTTAATATGTCAGAGTTGTATAGTACACCTATACACATATCAACCCTTTCCCCCATTCATTTCAATGGTGTTGTACTGAATCTATTAATGCATAGCTCCAACTACTATAAGGTACCTTCATTTGTATTTTATTCTAAATACTATATGTTAGTCATAAAAATCATAGCGTGAAACAAAGGGACAAAACTGGCAGTTTTAGAAGATGTTGTATGTGTCACTCTACCAACAGGCTGCCACGCCTCATGCAAAGGTTAGAGCCAAAGAACAACCAGCCTCTGGTAAGCATTAGAGTGATACCACATAAGGGAAGGCCATTTAATTTACACTGCACTGGCTACTGAGTGGAGAATACAAACCACAGGCAGGCTAATATGTGCACCCCTCTGTAAAACATCGTTCCTCAGACGCACAAATTAATTGGGTTATTTGACAGATGCTGTTTTACAGGCAATCTCATCCAACAGCGAGAAATGGTTTCATCCCAGATAGATGAGAAGTGTATAAAAAATGACTTGTTGATGAAATGGGGAATAAATCACCACACATAAATGAAATAGTGCAATGCACTCAATTGAGTACAAGTTGTTTCAAATTCCCAGGCAATAGCAGGGTTTTTTACCCCTAATCAGGGATGATCATAGGTTTGACTTGAGCTTTGAGCTACTGTATATTTGTGTTTACAAAGACAACCATTTCAGGATTAATACACATTTGGCATTGCATCTCCACACAATATCAAAAACATTTGATCATCTTTCACTTGGAAAAACGTATTATAGAGAATATATGAAGCCAGGGAAAAAGCAGTAGTGACAGATATTATTTTTTAAATATTTTTTAAAATGTCAGTCATGAAATATTTTTCTATCTATTCTGATGACTTTAGAAGAAGAGTGACTGATGCTTGAAGAGATTAGCACAAAGTAGGAATTTAATGAATGAAGTACTTGAATATCATCAATATCAGTGTAAGTAGCGTGAATTATTGCGCTAGCCACGCAAACACACACTAACCATCATGGCGTGGAAACAGCCAGGGGTCCACTGGGGCCATAACTAGGACCCAAAAAAAGTCATGAGACTTGAATCCTTGTAGGGTTTGGTGTATGGTCCTGTAACATTTTTTTGGCGAAGTTTTGAGGTACAAATTCTACACATATTTATATTATTTATTTAGAGAAGGCATCAGAACACATAATTTAACACTGAAGAATGAAGTATAGGCCAAGGCTAGATAACCTTTTTTATAGGAAAAATATTGCCACTGCACTCCTGGACAGGTAAGTACACAATAATTGTATTGTAGAGAAAAAAGTAAGATAATGTCTCTGCAAAGGCAACACAGCAAGACCCCGGCAAGACCCCGCCTATTGTCTGATATACGTATAAACACCGGTGTGGCAAGCCAACTGTTTTTTGTCTATATGTGTCTATAACCATGGTAATCATGACAACAAGTGAACCCACATTCAAACAGACTCAAATTTCATGGAAAATAAAAGCATTCACTGTTAAACACTATTAACACATTTTTCTTAACTGTCTTTATAAGGCAGAGGGATCTTATCTATGTTATTATTCCTATATATTCTACTTACCTCCTTAATACTCTGGTTGTCGACCTGCTGTCCAGGGTCCTGAAGTGACCGAACATTTTAAGGATGCATTTTCCCACTATTCAATACAAAGAAATGAATAAGTTTTGGAGAAATCAGACAACAAAGTATTATCCTGGACATGTATAGTTACACCTACATACAGACCTACATTACCTTTCTGCAAATTATGTATAAATTATGTGTTGATCATTGGCAAATAATGCTTACATGCGTCAGAAATTATTTAGGAATGTTCCATTTTGTATTGGACTGCACTCATCTTTGACCAATTTGAGATTGAACAGAGGTCAGCGTAACTCAGGCTTATAAACTTTCAAACTAAAGGGCATTTATACCACAGTATTTCCACTATATGCAGGTTATTCATCCCCGGTTCCCCTCCGCACAACAATACTTCTTCCATAATATGATATCAATAGTGCCTAGTCAAATAGCAAATATTTATGGTATGATGTTTTAGAATGTACTGTTCTATATGAATGGAGCACTAAAAGGTCTGTGCTTAAAAGGGGCAGCACAGCAAACTAATTTACAATGTTGTGTGTTTGTGTAAAGTGATGTTGACATAGACAATAGCACATGCCTTATCTCTCCTCTCAATAATATAAAGAAAATTGTCTCTTTCTCTTAGGAAATGTGTGTCTCCTTTGGATGAAAAAAACAGCCAACATTGTGAAAGATATTGTGCCCTATACTGCGTACTATTTACTGTATACCTGCACTGCGTCCCAGACAAGAGAGTAAACAGTTATTAACTACAAGGTTCTAACATCATGCCTTCTTGCTGTCGTTACTTTCTCGTCGATATTGTGTTTCAACTGAGCAGAATATTTTGAAGGACTATCACTGAGAGAGACAGCTGAACCGATCAGGAAACAGATAGGCATTACCATTAGCAATATAACTTGTCTGGAAATTACATGGTGGTATTGACGGAACAGGAAAAGCATACTAAATATCGGCGGCACACACCCAACAACACACACAACAGCTTCTCAATTCACCCACTGCTGTTTACAGACACGTAACAATGATATATAGACGGTAACTCATTTAAGCTGTTGAGAGAACAATATAGATCAAATTGTTGCCTTGTGAACACTAATTGAACCTGAAATCAGAGTCATTATTCATGACCGGACATCGATTTTTTGTCACAGAGTGTCTCTGGTCTGAGAGACTCATATGCTCTGGGCCATATGAGTCGGGGGACTCATTGCCTTAAATTGGCAATTGAAGAGAGCTGGCTTTAACATCCCTGGTTTTGCTTCTCACAGCCATTTGTCTTCTGAGCATGCTGCTTCCCTTGGCTCCTAGCAACACTTACCCACCTGTTGATCTAAAAAGGAGTATCATGTTTCTATTTTAACCATGAAAAGGAACACAGTTGCTGATAATACTTACGTTGTTAAATCCCACAAGTTTACAGCGATAGGGCTGGAGAGATGCACACATCTGAATGGATTTGTAGAGCTGTATTCACAATATTGTACCCACTTTATAAAGGCTCTGGATCTATTGTAATGTTGTAAATTGGGCATATCTGTAAAGTAGTCCATGTGTCCTATGCATTACAAGCCAAACACACAGGCATAGACACACACACACACACACACACACACACACACACACAGAGGGAGAGAGAAAGAAACAACACAGTGTTAATGTCATGTGGCTTCTGGGATGGAGTCATCCTGCGGCGACTGCTTCTGATGGCAGGTCAAACTGAGAGTCAGGTGGGCAGACAGGTCAAGAGACAAACCCATGACTGCCTCCAGGGAATAACACCAACACCCACACACAAGCTTGACACTGCAGCCTATGTTCAGTGGAAGGATGAAAATATTCCCCTTGAAACAAAAGAAAGGAAAAGGAAAATACCAATATCAGCATGTTTTGTGTTCATTTGTATACGTTCTCTGCTACCTCTGACCCACCAAGACATGTTCAAATACATGAAGCTTATACGATATATGTATTTCAAAGTTGCATTTGAAATCCCTTCATATATCCTGTTGAGAGATATCCATGTCCATCTAAAGTCATATGCCAGTGGGAATTAAATCAATGTTGTCTTCTATCTAGGACGATTTAGACTGCATGAAGTTATGTGGGTCGTAGGCAGATTGAGATACACGTTAGAGCTGTTCCTATTCAGACTTGGACTATTCCATGTGCACAATGAGGTCTTTGGGCCTGCTTTGGCTTAATCACAGGTTAATTCAAAACCTTGGTTTCTTTGTTCTTCCCAATTTCTATGGTGGAAAATCAGGCTGTTCTAGGCCATAGAAGTTCTGCCTTTGCCTCTTTGATTACTAAACTATTTACTAACATATTACAAACCATGCACAAAACTGTATGCATGTTTACTTGGCCATTTACAAATGCACTTATGAACTCCAACTTTCTAATTGTATTTACCAATTTTACCTTACCTATTGTAAGATGACGGCTCTTTAAGGGAAGATACATGATGAAACTACAGGTGTCTGCAGAATATAGGAACATTTATGTGCCTTCTGAGCAACTAGGTGGAACAAGAGAGGAACGAGAGCAAAATATGGGCATACTATGAGAACCTTTCCCCCTGCGCTAACTGACACTTCACCCCAAGGGGCCAAAACACAGAGACTAATGGGGGTGATAAGCAGGGATCTTGGCATAATAAACAGCTCCCAGTGTCAAACAACAGCCTATAAGAATATTAGCATAAGAGGCGACAATCTCCACAAGCTGTCAACAGACTAAATAAGCATCTAATAGCCAGATGAGGAGAGGCATGGCTAGGCTGATTGTAAAACAATAAGGGTGATGCACACTGTGGAATGAGGTGGATAAGGAACAAGGTCAGCATTCAGTTCCCTATGCAATTTAATCTAAACATGTTCCAGATAATATGTGATTACCACTATACAGTATTTGCAAGATAATGGTTGTTAGGAGCTTTTTTTAAACTGTATGTGCGAATGGCGACGCAGCATGCCTGGTGCAACAAGCCCTCTGCCATACGGGCCAAGAAATAGGGAACCCGAATCGATTTCTTCTCATTTCCACACTTACCTCATGCATTTTCCTCATTCATTTGACAAGTAGCTTACTGCTTTCACCAATATGTTTTCTAGTTAACATAGATATTTTTTTACACTCATCACAAAGATTACAGTTGTGATGAGAATGAGTGTGCAATGAAGTATTTGACATTTGAAGATTTACAATGGATAGAAAGCAGTCATAATGCACAATAGCCAGTCTCCACAAAATGTACATCTTATTTATTTTTGATCAAGGTTTCCTGGTGTTTCAAATAAAGAAGTACAGAGGATTCACTTTTCAGTTTTCAGTTTTCAGTTTCCTCATCTCTTTTCCACTGACTTTCATTATTAAAATCAGACAAGAAAAAGTACATCAAAAATGTGCCCCCTGTATTTTTGCATTGCAACCATAGGATGATGGCACAAGTCACTTGGGGTGCTTTCTCTGGAGCAATTGTTTGTAATAAATGTATTCATGTGCACATACTTTGACTGAGATCCTTATGAAAAGCATATGCTTAGTTAACTACAACTATTCTGGCTGGGTTTTAACAAACTATTGACTAATTGTAACAGATTGAAGAGGAAGATGATACATGATGCATCAAAAAAGCATTGTCTCTTGCTCTAATCTTGCTTTCAGGGAAGAGCCTCAGCCTTGTGTTTGTCTATCTTGTCTAGGCTATGTGGACAAAGACAACTTTAATAATATATTTCATTCTTGTGAGAATGAAAGATATTACTCTCTTCCAAACTTAGAAACATAAGGTGCTCAACATACAAATTCAGCAAAATAAGTTGTGTAACCTTTTGTTCTTCTGTATCTAAGCATTGTTCAGCAATTTGATCAAGTATGGCAAAAATAGAACAGAATTGAATTGAATACAATTCAACTGGCTCAACTGGCTTCATGCCATACTCTTTACTAGATACGTTCAGATCAATGTATGTAAATGCATGCTAGCCTCTTAGTATCTGGTCAGCCTTTCCTCAGAAACGTTTGTGTTTTGGGAATATCACATTTGCTGTTGTCATTCCTATCACTTAGATTTTACATTAAATTGATTTCTTGACCCTGCAAACATATCCTCAGGATTTAGAATCCATCATCTAATGCAGGAGAGGGCAATCATGCCATGGAGGGCCGAAAGTATGAAGAATTTCATTCCAACCAAAACCTCTAACATCTAACACTGATTGCTTCCCCCTCTCTGGTTGCAGGTGTGCTGATCAGTGAGTGCAAGTGTAAGTATGACTCTCACGGATCTTAATATCATCACTCCTGATTTTAAAAATAGCAAGTGAGGGCGAATCAGTCCATGGCAAAGTGTTGAAGACAACCAGTCACATGGACAGAAACAGTACAGCTTAAAAAAATTGCTTTTTTCAGTGTCTTATGGTTTATTACTGTAAGCACACAGGAAATGCCATCCACAACAAAATACACATGCACTGTATTGTTTTGCCTATCAAAAACACTACCAGGAATAAAATAACAATATAGAACTAAAGTTTGTTTGTTTTTCTTTTGAAGTCACAAAAGTTCATGGAAACATCTCTTTCTAGTCAGTAACACCTTTGACCGTCTCCTTCACGGCTGATCAGTTCTTCAAATGAACCTGCTGAGGGCTCTGTGTTCTACAAAATGACATTTTTACGGTAAACTTTTTGAAGCAATTGTGAGAAGCAAAAGGGGAAAGAGAACACTCAAAAAAGATGCATTTGATCTCACAGAAAAGCTATCCAATACAATAAAAGCAATACAGGCAATACAAAGACTAGCATTACATTGGTATAAGATAACACCATGCATTCTGTAGGGGCATTAGCAGCCAACATTTACAACTCTCAGCGTAACTTACTATACAAATGCTACAACAGTGGAATATACACAGTGTATAAGCATAATGATTGGCACAACATTAAATAACATTCACATAGTACCTTGAATAGAAGTATGTACTGCACGCTTACAAACATATTTGTACTATGTGGTCCCATTCAAATAATCTAATGTTGTTTGTTTGTTTGACTTTCCTTGCGCTTTATCATACTCTAAAATACTCACTAGAATATGATTTCAACATGAGAGAAAAGTTCCATGTCAATGGAAGCATTGTTAATCACTATGCAATGTCTGTGTATCAACAATGCACTTCTCAATGACCATCATATGAACGTTTCTTCTCTTCACCTCAGACGAAAGCACTCAATATCCTCTGTCACGGGCATGGAGGACATCTTCATGTCTGTCTCATCCACAGTCTTACTTCGGACATAAGTGGACTTCCAGCGCAGCAGTACAATCCTCTTCAGGTACTTAACTGTGTTGTTCTTGACGCTGACAAAGCAAAAGGTATTGATCATGCTGTTGCTCATGGCAATGCACTCAATGATGTAGAAGGCCACCAATGAGTTCCTCTGGCGGGAGATGAGTGTTGGATGGAAGTCTCGCAGGATAGTGAAGCCATAGTATGGTGCCCAGCAGAGAATGTATGCTGTCAAAATCCCAATCAGGACCATCACTGTCTTCCTTCGGCAACGCAGCCTTTTCCTAATCTGCTCTGTCTGGAAACCGGGAACATTCTTGAACCAGAGCTCACGGGAGATCCTGGCATAACACATTGCCATGACAATCACAGGCCCAACGAATTCCACAGCAAAAACAAACAGGAAGTAGGAGCGGTAGTAGGCTTGCTGGTCCACAGGCCAAATCTGGGCACAGAAGATTTTGTGAGTGGTCGGGGTAGTGCCACCTTGAGGGTACATAGTCTCAGAGGCAAAGTAGGCAGAGGGAATTGAGATCAGGATGGGCACAATCCAGACTCCTGTGATCAGGCAGTAGGCAGTTTGGTGCTTCATACGAGGCCTCAGAGGGTGAACTATGGCCATGTACCTGGAGAAATATAAAGAGAGATCTTATTTACTTGGCATTTACTAGCATTGGACAGTCAGGGACTTAATAATTCAATGCAATTGCTCTCAGACACTAATGGAAGATTAAAGTTCAATATGAAGTGCTCCATTATTCAATAAACTGACATTCTTAGCTTGATAGAAGTTAATTCCTGTGAAGTATATATGCTATTTACCATGTAAGATATAAACAGTACTAGTAGCAGATTTTATGCACATTATTTACTGTTAAATGTTTTGCTTTGTGTGGACCATTATATTTATAATATAAAATAGAACATAAATATATCATATTTATAATGCCATTGATGCCTCTCATGTCTTGATTCAACCTCCCTTGCGATTTGTATTAACATCCCCAGTGTTATTTTTTTGGGGTCATGTGATTTTGTAAGATAACACTGTAGATGCCAAGCCATTATCAATAGAAAAATGTCTTATTTCGCACTTAGAAAAACGTCAACAGACGTGACGATTTTCCATTGATGCCAATCACGTCAAATTACGTCCTTATATCAGTCTCAAACGTATTTTGATGTTTAGATTAACGTCAAATAATGTTTTCTTAGAACGTTATAAAATGACGTTCACTTAAACGTCCAATTTGACATTGTTTAACCTATCCTTGATTTGAGCACTGGGTGTCCTCGTTGAGTCATTAAAATCTGACCCTTTGATAGTTGCTGTCAATCACGCGAAAATGATCCACTTTGATACTGGCAACAGCAACAGAAATCCCCATTGAGAAATACGGCAAAATCAGCCATTTCTCCTGTAGGTCAAACCTTAATGTTAAAATAAAACGTTGACATTTGACGTAATAAGGAGCAACAGGAATCCCCATTGAGAAATACGTCAAGTTTCGTGACATATATGTGTGAGGCATTATGTCAAAATGAGATATATAAAATTGATAACATGGTTGTAGGTAGACACAATCATGTTTTAAGTAGTTCTACTTCTTTTATTAAGTTACTTTAGTTGACAAAACTATATTTCTCTTGAGTGTGGCTTTGCTGTAGTTCAACTTCTTCCAACATGTGAAATACCCGGTAGCTTGTACACTTAGAATCACACATGGCCTGACTACAATAAGTACAGCATTTACTTCAGGGTGAACATAGGATGACGAAAAGGCAAACAGTAAACAAAACAAAAAAATCAATGTAGTTCATATTTTACAATGTTGTGTCTGTCTCTGGTGCAATGCATTCCCAATAGCCATTTTCCATTCATTTTTGTTGCCTGTGTTCATGAAAAAGTGCATTTCTGTTTAGATGCTGAAAAACATTTTCATTCTCAGAAGCAAAGACAATTTTGAATTGCTCAATATCTCTCAGAATCTCTTCAGTAAGGCTGGATGAATAATATGGGGGGTGTTATGTTGAGTCTAAATGTTGATGTATAGAACAGCCAGGTAACTGTACATTAAGTATGGCCCTGATGTTGGAGGAACAATGAATGTAATGTGAACTGTAATGTAACACTGTTCATAAAACAACTGGACAGGTGGATGTTTTCAGAAATGCAGTGATAACCGTTTGTCGGGTTCTCTGAGAAAATCTTTCCATACACTGTTAGAAAAAAAGGTACAGGCCCAGCGACAAAATGTACAACTCTGTATCTTTTTTTCCTCAGAGTGTAGCCCATCTCACTGAAAGGGTCAAAGTCAGAATGAGAAAGAAGGGAAGGAATATTGACAGATGTGGACATAGGACTTTTATTGATCTTTATTCTTTATTGATCTCTATTAATGAAACACCTGCCCATTGAGACAAATGCTGGAAAATTTGTTTGGGAAGTTAAATTGCATACACACGTTCATACACACAAGGACACACATTCCTGGGCAGATGAAATAAATCATAGACCTCTGGGACCCACCTGTCAACAGCAATAGCAAGCAATGCATTTGTGGACACATAGAGTGACACCGTCCGGAGATAGTTGACAGAGGCGCAAAGCACCAAGCCGTGATCCCAGGAAAGTTGTTTCACCACGTAGTAATCCACCAGGAATGGGCAGCACACCACTGCCACAATGAAGTCTGAGATGGCCAGGTTGGCAATGAGCAGGTTGGTGAGGTTGCGGAGCTTTTTGTATCGTGCCAACGTGGCAATGAACAGGAAGTTTCCAAACCCACAGATCAACATGATACAGACAAGGACCGCACCAATAACAATGGTGGCCACAAAGAAGGCCTGGCCCTGCGTGGTGTCTGGGATCTCATCAGGAGTGATGCCATAGTCCATATCATAGCTGTCCATAAATTGATCCACCTCGCTTGCTAGGAGATGGTCCCTCATGTCTGCATAAGCCGCTGCTAAGTGGCTGTTGTTGGAACCACCCATGTCTCTTATTTGGTTTTACAACGACTCGTCTTTGAGACCAATATCAACTCCAACGAGTTAAGTGAAGAATAATGAAGGCTTTTGGTGCATGGTGCCAATGACAGTGCCCAGAAAACAGTTTAACTGGTAAGTTGTTTAGGTGAAGATGAATAACATTGGACCAGGTTGAATCTCTTTTGGAACCAGAAGCACATCTCCCCCTGGAACAGAAAGTTCTCATCTCAGCATTAATCATCCTAACACTACATCAAACATGTCAGAACAATAAAATGACTTAACCTCAGTGCTTCAGGAATAACCCTGCTGCTGCCTGTGACATTTCTGTGATATTTCCTAATGATAAATGTTTGTGGGCCAATTCAATATATCCGGCAGGGGTCTTTATGTAATTTGTTAGCCCTTGGCCCCTTCGTACAGGTAGCCAACTACACAGCTGGGACACATCACAGACTAGCCTCAATATGATTACAGGACATACAATTGGTCCACAAACTACGCTTGAGCTCCGCTCAATACCAGCATACAACAATAGAAAATTGATATACCACCAAAGCATAACCTGACTGTATGCTTGTGTGTGTGTGCCCGTGTGTGTGTGTGTGTGTGTGCGTGAGAGAGAGAGAGAGAGAGAGAAAAGGAGACGAATAATTCCTCCGACTCAGGTAAGACCAATGAGCTCTAATGTTGGATGTAAGAGGTGAGCTACCTTAGAAATCTCCTAGGTCTTTGAATAAAAAGTAGCATATATGCGTTCTCTCTTTAAATCTCGTTGGTTAAAAAGAAGAGAAAGAGGCTTTTACTCAAGGTGATAATTAATACCTCTGATCCAAGTTGAGCCTATCGTTCAGTATATCAGCACGACGTTAACAGAACTGAATTTTACATTCATTTGGGGCTCTTAGACCGCAGATAAAACCAAGCTTGGCGCTATTTACAAAGCTTGGCGGAAGTCTTAAACTAGCCTTTTCAGCCCTTCTGTAAAATGGATCACAGCATGCAGGTGGATTATTGGCATTCTAATAATCTACAAATCTACTACTCACTCGAGAAATGGACTAAACGGCACACAAAACACATGTGATGGGCAGCAATTACTTCTAATTAAAAAAGACAGAGAGGGAGTCTGCGGTGTGTGTGCAATTGTTGGAAAGCAATAACCTTCCATGGAAAAAAGTGACTATTTATAGTGAACTTTTGATATGTAGCCTATAATAAACCAGGTTTAGCGGGAATTGGTCCTAACTAGTGGATAGGACTGTAGAGGAAATGTTTCTCTCCAATCACAGCCCCGTGAGTGTCTAAGGATAGAAAAATAAACCCACGAGTGAAAACAAATAAAAAACAACAGAAAACACTTACCCCCAAGCGCTGGAGAATATTGCACGTTTAGGTTTTTCTTCAATTAATTGTGAAAAATCGAATTTGTTTCTGTGTCAGGTGAATGATCGCTCCTTTAGCCTCCTTGCACATTGCTTGCACTGCATC